>JBDODC010000040.1:0-192258 GCA_039880875.1 Aspergillus pseudoglaucus | reverse complement strand
CAAAAGAAGCAACAGGATGGCGACAGTCCCATGGACATCGAGGCAGGATGGGAGAAGCCATAACTGCAGCAACAGCCCCCCGACCAGTTCAGCAGAGGCTTCTCCGAACAGCAGTAGAATCCAGAATTCGGGAAGCAATATATACGCTGTGGGAACATGACTGGCAGATAAACCCGCATGGACGGGCAGCATATGAGCTGACACCGGCCCCAACCAAACAAGTCCTGAAGATGCACCGGGGTCTCCATCGGGCGCTCAGCACAGTCATCATCCAGATGCGCACAGGAAAGATAGGGCTCCGACACCACCTCTACCAGCGTGGGGTGCCAGACATACCAGACGGGGACTGCCGCTGTGGGAAGTCCACCCAGACAGTGCGGCACGTACTCCTGGCATGCCCCATCTTCAAGGATCTTCGAGAGCAGTTCCTGGGAAAACCAGGCGGAGGACTAGAAGGAGGAGGGAATCTGAGGACAATCCTGAACACGCCGAAGCTCGCAATCCGTGCAGCCAAATTCATGCTGAGAACCAGGCTCCTTGGGCAATTCGGGGCCGTAAACGAGGAAGAAGTAAGTTAGGCGAAGCATTGAGGTCTTTGGGTACATAGCAAACAAAGAGGACCCGGGGAACCCCGGATTCTCATGAATCTGAGAGGAGCCGGGCCCTCAAGAAAAGCACACACCATAGATGTAAATAGGTATCAAAAACTACCCCGGCGGCCTACAGCCGGAGGGGCAGTTCCCGCATAGCCATGGATTAAGATTGGCTGGGACGGGTATGAGTTAATCCGAATCCGAATCCGAATCCGAATCCGAACTGACACCTCACAGTGTCTTCATTTACAGGACTCTTGGAAGGAGAACGCAGCATTACACAGATACAGTGGTCCATTGACATCCTACGGTACTGCGGCGCAGACTATTGGAGAGGATTGGAACAGGTTCATCAGCGAGGATATCATGGCTAGATGGTCACGACACGCGTGATCTACGATTCTTATATGACGACCCTGAACAGTTCATCCGCTACATGACCACACCATGATTAGCTCGTGGCATATAGCAGATGCTGTGGCGAATTGCCGTGAAAGTGACGAGTTTACTGGAAACAGCCCATAACCTAATGTGTTTGTGTCAAAGTTGATAAGGAGCAGCTCTTCAACAGAATTATTGAGCAATTACGTAACGTGATTCTCAATAAGCCAGAGGGTCTCTTGGAGAGGCGTCTCTCCAGACGAGGGTGCATAGAGCACCATTCTGGTGTCGCTAGAGCCATAAAACCTTCCAAAAATGAAGCTTGTTGTCACTGCACCCCTTTTTACAGTTCGAAAGCGACCTGTTTGTCGTGGGGGCAAAGAGAGTGTAGATTTTGGAAGCGGAATTGCCTAGCTACTGGCTTACATGGGTAGGTAATTCTTGTCCCATTTCGAGTCACGCAGGCTATCCCGTTTAATGACCGAGGCTTTGCGTCGCCGAAAACCCTAAGTATCCTCGTGGGTCCCTCCATTCTAAACCTATGTTCAAATCAGCCGCACACTGCAGTTGCTCTCCAGGTTGTCGATCAGTCGCGCGAAGCGCCAGGTGGAACTTACATCCGCCATTAGGAATGAATTCCGGCAGAATGTCTGCGTCCTTTGTAGAGGGCAGTTTGAGATCCTTGCCGCAAGAACGCTATCTTTGTGTGGGAAGATATTGAGTCTTAAAATAGTCACCACGGTTATCAGCAGCATAACGAGAATTCTCTGTGGGAAGAAAGCGGTTTCATCCGTTCGATGAACATGAAGCCGGCTCCTGAGCCTGACCGCGTAACCTTTATTCCCCGCCAACTGGGAAGCGGCCCGCCATTTCCTCATGCTCGAATTCCTGCACGTTTAAGTTGCGTACAAACGTGGCCGGAAACGCAGAGCTGCTTAGACGTATCACAAGCGCATATACAAATTTCTCTAATCAAGATACGCCAGCTGGTCACCAATAATTGTGGCTATAGGTCAGACGTAAGACCTAGCCTATAACGATTTTATATTCGGCTCAACAACAAGACTGCTTCCCTGGCAAATTTTAACCCAAAGGGGGACATAGACGAGTGAGGACTACTAGGAAAGATACTCGAAAATCTGCTAGAAGCATTGAATGTTAACGACATCCAAGGAAGAGACACAAAACACCAGCATTAATTGCTGATACAAGATGCCCACGAGCAGCTGAAATATGGCAGATGTGG
Source organism: Aspergillus pseudoglaucus (assembly GCA_039880875.1). Classification (NCBI taxonomy): domain Eukaryota; kingdom Fungi; phylum Ascomycota; class Eurotiomycetes; order Eurotiales; family Aspergillaceae; genus Aspergillus; species Aspergillus pseudoglaucus. The sequence goes on along the minus strand of JBDODC010000040.1, from coordinate 190,038 downwards.
AAGGGATAAGACAAGTGTTGCAAGATTGTGAAAGCGTGTTTCTTGCAATCGCCAAGATGGAAGAAAAATACATGATAACAAGTCAGTCGATGTGTCGGCTGTGGGAGAGATTTGGCTCAGGACAAAACCCGCATCGGTAACGAGTCCTTGTTAATGGGACATACAGAAACACGATGAGCCCTGAGGTGTTGTCCAAGCTCAGCAGTCACTAAACCATGGGAAGCAACATTCTTCTCCCATGAAGCACTCGCTCACCGGCTACGAACGTTTTACGATTCGCTTTCTGTTCAATATTATTATTTCGACGAGGCCTGCGAGATAGAAGAGGAAAGATATTGCCTCACAGACTTCGTAGTACCAGTCCTCTATCTCCCTCTTGCAGTCAGACTGGTGTTCATATGGTAAGTGAGCAAGAGACAACAGACTTGCCCTGTTACATCAGGGTTTGAATGTGATGGTGTTGGGGAATGGATATATTAACAGTGTTCAAAAAAAAAAAAAAAAAAAGGCACATTCTGGTCTAATTATATACCGGAACCATGTCAACCACACAATAACTTTTAAACGCGAGTTTTCAACTCATAAAAAAAGACATCTGAAAATTCTGGGAATATTAGATCGGCAGAAGTCATACAGACACAACAACCTGCAGTTTTGCACGATGACCCGACAAGTGATAATTAAACGGTCACTCAATGTCTACAATATGCGCCAAGTCCATGGCAAATTGGCGAGATAATGTCGATTGCAGAAACAAGGACGCTCGGTTCAAAACAAAATGATGACGTGGTGCTAATATGATCGTATCGGCAGCAACCCGCTAACATGACCACACCATTTGGAACGGTCGAGTGAACGATTTCAAGCAAGCTGGAAAATACAACATGTTTCGTTCATACTGCGAGTAGGGACAGAGCGTGTCATGTCTCTCTGGATAACCGGTCAGCGTTGATCTCAATCTGCCGTCTAAGCCTACAAGGTTGTTCGAAATAGAGGCACACCAAAACTTCCCAAAACACCACCATGAACTGGTGATAATCACCGTAGATACCGTTCCCTATCGGCCCTCTCACATTGGGTTCAATTCTCGAAATGAAGTCCTGGTTATACATTTCCAGACTACAAGCTTCCAATTCTATGGCGAGCAAAAAGCATATCGTAATATCCGGAGCGGCCGTTGATGCAAGTTGGAAAGTACAAGTTTACGCAGCTTCCACTACTATCAAATACTGCGATGCGGGTGGTCATCAAGAACGAGAGGCTGAAACCATCATTCTTTAGCAATGAGAAGAACATTCTTGAGTTGGCGGGCTTGGTTGGTATACCATATAGCACGAACTATCTATTCGTAGATCTCAACATAACTGGTCTCTAATCTATCTATCCCAGTCTATAAAGATCACTTCGTCTTCCTAGCCCTCTCCGGATCCGCCAACATCTCCCTATTCCATCTCGGATCCTGACTCTCCTTCACAGGCGCCCAGCCAAGCTGTACCTACAACCCGTCAACACCTCATTTCCATCCCCGTGCCTCTCAAAGTAAAGAAAACTCACCTGCATAACCTTCTGATCCCAATCCTTAACAAAACTCTTGACCCTCCCATCAACAATCTCAAAAATCGCCGCCGCACTCCACCTCGCCCGTCTCGGCGGCTCAGCTCTCTCAATTCCTTTATAGGGAGCTCCGCAATGCGATCCCTCCGCCGTATACCGCAGCAACACATGTCCGTCTTTCGCCCACGCTTGGTCGTATCGGACGATACGGAGGTCGGAAACGGAAGCCATCACGTGTGCATGTGACTCGGCATAGTCCATGGGTGTTGTGCAGCCGGGGAAGGTGGAGGGGGACCAGAAGTGGGAATCGGGGTGGCAGAGGTGGGAGACGGAGGGTGCGCCGGTGTTGTGCGTGGGGGAATAGGCGATAGACATGTAGGTCTTTGCGATGGTGATGTTTTTCTGGATATTCTTGTCAGCGTATAGGGAATTGCTTTTTGTATAACTGAGATGGGATACCTCTTCCTCCGGGGTTTGGGGGGTTGAGAGGATGGTTGGGGGCTCGGAGGACATTTTGTTGTTATTCTGTTTTGATAGTGTGGTTTATACAAGATTTCTATTAGTAGTTTGTATGCGAAGTGAGGTAGAATAGGTATAAATGTATTGATATACCAAGGCAAACCGATGACCTCAAAATGAACTAATCCCCAATCCGGAAACTAGCGCCTCGCCAATCCGGGGTCGGTCTCCACATTCCCCGGACAGACAGATCTGTACTTTGTACTACTTGTATCAGATCGGAGACTCCGACGGACGTCCTAATAAAACGCTTAACATAGAAAATAAAGTCTACCGTCGGAGATTATCCTCTTGTAGTATAGCCTTATTGCTTATACGAGTCCAAGCACGCCATCCCTCCCGTGCTCTACACCATCCACTGCCAACCACACCCTTGTGATGCAACAGGACCTGCATTCCGCTCATTGGACGTAACCCCTCTTGAAACTTTGCTAAGCTCATATGATATGTGCTTGTACTCGTAACTCTGATGGCTATATAAATGCTTCATGCTCGTACGACTATGTAAAGCGCTATTTCTTGTACGGAGTACTTGTGCTTGTGCGCATACAAAATGGGCCGCAAACTGGGCGTTTTCCGCGCCGTATACCTAGTCTCGGCTAGTTGTATGGGCTCCTTTGCGTTTGCTTTTGATACCGGCGTTATCAGTACGTCGCCCTCTCTACCTATCTAAATGATCCTTGAAGGAAGGGAAGAGCTAATGAGCAGGTGGTGTCCTCACTCTCAAATCCTTCCAGAATGACTTCCGCTACAGCTCGTCCCAACAAACAACTGTAAACTCCAACGCCGTGTCCATCCTCCAAGCAGGCGCCTTCTTCGGCTGTTTCTTCACCATGCCCATCGCCGCGTACCTCGGGCGCCGCGGCGGTCTAATCCTCAGCTCAATCGTCTTCTCCATCGGTACGATCCTGCAACTCATCAACGCGCATACTCTGGGGACATTCTATACCGGTCGCGTGATCGCGGGCTTAGGAATTGGTGCTGCGACGGTGCTGGTGCCCATGTACGCGGCGGAGATGTCGCCGAAGGAGCTACGGGGTCGGCTGGGGAGTTGTTTCCAGTTGTTTTTTGCGCTGGGGGTGATGGTTGCTTATTGGGTGACTTTTGCGGTGAGTAAGGATTATGCAGAGTCGACGAAGCAGTGGCAGATTGCGCTGGGGTTGCAGTTGTTGCCGTCGACGTTGTTGTTGGCGGGGATGTGCACCGTGTCTGAAAGCGCGAGATGGTTGGCAGCGAAGGGGCGGACAGAGGAAGCTTGGAGATCGCTGACGTGGGTGCGCGGGGGTGAAGAGAATGATGCGCTTCGCGCTGAATTCAATGAGATCCTCGCTGGCATCCAGGAAGAAGCGCGCGTCCGCGACGGGTTCTCCTGGAAAGAACTCTTCGTGCTCCCAGGCAACAGATACCGTCTCTTCATCGCAGTGACCATCCAGCTCTGCGCACAACTCACAGGAAACACCTCCCTAGCGTACTACGCGAACCAGATCTTCGAAGCCGTGGGCGCCGGCGGCTCATCAAAACTAGTAACCGGCTTCTTCGGCGTCGTCAAAGTCGTCGGCGTCGTCATCTTCCAGATCTTCGTCATGGACCGCATCGGCCGTCGTGTGCCCTTCATGGTTGGCGCATTCGCAATGGGCTCTTTCATGTTAATCATCGCCTGCGTGCTCGCCACGCATCCGACTAGCACTGACAACTCAGGCGCGACGAAAGCCGGCATCGCGATGATCATCATGACCTATGCAGAAGCGTTCAGTTTCAACATGTCCTGGGGTCCGTTACCCTGGTTGTACGTGGGCGAGATCTTCTCAAGTCGCACGCGTGAGGTCGGGGTTGCTGTGGGTGGTGCGTCGCAGTGGTTATTTAATTTCATGATGAGCCAGGTGACGCCGCATGCGATTGAGAATATCGGGTGGAGGATGTTTTTGATGTTTGCGATTTTTAATTATGCGATTATTGGGTATTCGTGGTTGTTTTTGAAGGAGGTACCTCGCTCCCTCTGCCTGGTTACTGGAATGCGACGAGCTGACTATGATAGACCTCGAATCACTCGCTGGAGGAAATGCAGCACGTCTTTGGTGATGCGCCGAGGAACAAGACGGATGAAGAGGCCGAGACGGTGGATGAGATCGCCAGTGGACCGAAGTCTAGTCCTCGCTAGGACCTTCCACAGTATATATAGCTACCATTGGACATCCAATAAACATCTTCATGTAGATTTTAGTATCGGCAATGAAGTCATCCGGGCCACATCGGGACTAGTCCCTTTACTGCATGCCGGAGTATATAACGCGGGGCGTCACCACTATACAACCCTCACGTACATCCTCAATCCCCTCTCCCATACATCCTCGCCCAAAATGGAAGACTTCAAACCCCTCGACAACCCCAGCATCGACGTATGCCTCCCCCGTCGAGCCTTCAACACTCAATTCATACTAACAGAAGACAACTTAAGCCCCCCGCCCAAACGGCGCTCGAATCCTCCCCCTCTGTGCTCTTCCCCTCCTTCACTTCTACAACAGCCTGGTCGCTAGGCCTCGCCCTCCGCACGCGAATCCTCTCCCTCCCCCCCGACCAGCGTAAGCCCGCATTGATCAGTATCTCACTCTCCTCAACGCCCTCCTTCGACAGCCCCGGACAGGCACAACCGCACGTTATCTTCCAATGCGCGACGGAGCCGGGGACCGTATCTGATAACGAGGTGTGGGTAAGGAGGAAGAGGAATACGGTGCTTAGGTGGGGGGTTAGTAGTTGGCTGATGAGGTGTAAGATGTTGGGGCAGAGCAGTACGACGGATGTGGAGGGGGCTTTTGTGAGGAAGTTTGCGTTGAGGAGTTCGAGTGGTGGGTTTGCGGCGGACGAGTATGCGATTCATGGGGGTGCGTTTCCGGTGAGGGTGAAAGGGGTTGATGGGGTGGTCGGGGTTATTGTGGTTAGTGGGCTGAAGCAGGAGCATGATCATCAGGTTGTTGTTGAGGTTGTGCAGGATTATATTGCCAGTTTGGCTGCATAGACTATATTATATACGACAGCACGAATATTGATTGAAAAGGTATCATGCAATTCTATGCAACTATAACTGAAAGCAAAACTCCATTAAAAGAAAACCCCGATAATTTTACAGTTCGTCATGTCCGCTGGGCTCCTCGTCCTCTTCAGGCGCGGCGCCGCCGTACAGCTTGCTGGTGATCGGGTAAGCAACGTTCGACAGCTGCTCCTTCTGCTCCTCAAAGTCCTCGGTGGAGGCAGTGGCAGCGTTGTCCTCGAGCCAGTCGTTGACCTCCTTGACGGCGTCCAAAATGGTCTGCTTGTCATCCTCGTCAATGCGACCACCCAGACCCTTGTCGTCGCTGACCTGGTTCTTCAAGCTGAAGGCGTAGTTCTCCAGTCCGTTGCGGGCTTCGATCTTGCCCTTGATGGCCTTGTCTTCCTCAGCGAACTGCTCGGCCTCCGCGACCATTCGGTCGATTTCTTCCTGGGTCAGACGACCCTTGTCGTTGGTGATGGTGATAGACTCGATCTTGCCAGTTCCCTTGTCACTGGCACCGACCTTCAGGATACCGTTGGCATCCAGGTCGAAAGAGACTTCAATCTGAGGAACACCACGGGGAGCCGGAGGAATGCCGGTAAGCTCGAACTTGCCGAGAAGGTTGTTGTCCTTGGTCAGAGAACGCTCTCCCTCGACTGCACGTTATTAGCAACCGTCCAATTCTGGCATAGGGAAAAGTTAAAAAAAAAAAAAAAGATAACTTACAAACTTGAATCAAGACCGTGGGCTGGTTGTCAGCGGCGGTCGAGAAGATCTGGGACTTGCGGGTAGGGATGACAGTGTTACGGGGGATGAGCTTGGTCATCACACCACCAGTGGTCTCAATACCCATGGTAAGAGGGTTGACATCCATCAGAACAACGTCGCCGGTTCCTTCCTCACCAGAGAGGACACCACCCTGAACAGCGGCACCAAAGGCAACGGCCTCATCAGGGTTGATGCCCTTGCTGGCCTTCTTGCCGTTGAAGAACTCCTCGAGGAGAGCCTGGACCTTGGGAATACGGGTAGAACCACCGACCAGTACGATGTCCTGAACCTCAGCCTTCTTGACCTTGGCGTCCTTGAGCACCTGCTCAACAGGCTTCAAGGTCTTCTTGAAGAGGTCCATGTTCAGCTCTTCGAACTTGGCGCGGGTCAGAGTCTCAGAGAAGTCGTTGCCGTTGTGGAAGGCTTCGATTTCAATGCGAGTCGACATCTGGGAAGACAGAGTACGCTTGGCCTTCTCAACCTCACGCTTGAGCTTACCCATGGACTTGAGGTCCTTGGTAATGTCAACGCTGTTCTTCTTATTGTACTGCTTGACGAAGTACTCCATAACACGGTGGTCAAAGTCCTCACCACCAAGGTGGGTGTCACCAGCGGTAGCCAAGACCTCGAAAACGCCGTTGTCGATCGACAGAAGGGAAACATCGAAAGTACCACCACCAAGATCGTAGACGATAACCTGTCGCTCGTCACCCTGCTTGTCCAGACCGTACGCGATAGCGGCGGCGGTGGGCTCATTGACGACACGGAGGACGTTGAGACCGGCAATGGTACCGGCATCCTTGGTGGCCTGTCTCTGGGCGTCGTTGAAATAGGCGGGGACAGTAACAACGGCGTGGGTAACCTGCTTTCCAAGGTAGCCCTCGGCGATGTCCTTCATCTTACCCAAGACCATGGCGGAAATCTCCTCTGGAGTGAGGGTCTTGGGGGTCTGGTTTACGTCGACCTTGACAACAGGCTTTCCATCCTTGTTGACAATCTTGAAGGGGAAGTGCTTGGCATCCTTCTGGATATCCTTGTCGTCGAACTTGCGACCAATCAATCGCCTAGACCTGTTAGCCACACATTCCAGTTCTAAAAGTTGTAGACCCGACTCACTTGATGTCAAAGATAGTCCGGACCGGGTTAGCGGCGTATTGGTTCTTCGCGGCGTCACCGACCAAGCGCTCCTCATCCGTGAAGGCCACATAGGAGGGCGTGATACGGTTTCCTTGGTCGTTGACGAGGATCTCGACCTTTCCGTTCTGCATAACACCAACGCAAGAGTAGGTGGTTCCCAGATCAATACCGACGACTATTCGAGCACTGTTAGCCACTGAATCCCAGAAGACAATGCCGATCTAAGTCAACCCAACATACCGGTTCCATAGTTATCCTGTACTGACTCCTCCTCAGCGTGTGCGGTTCCAAGCAAAGCCAATGGCGCGATAAAGACAAGAAGAAGGTAGAAGATGGTCGTCCAAGCCGTGAACGGCTTAGCAGCACCGCTGCGACCAGACAGCCGTGCCATTATAAAGGTGTTGAGAGGGGTAAAAAGCGAGTGATTTCTATCCAGCTCGTCCAATGATCAAAGGGAAATAGAAAAGTAACAATTAGAAAGATCCCGTCTTCCCAAGTACCTCACTAACAAGAGGATACAAAAAGATGGAAAAGGGAAGGGAAAAGACACGGTGGAGGGAAGAGAAGAGGTAGGCGAAGAAAAAGAGCAGCGGCGGTTCTTGTATTGCTCTCCGAAGCCCCAGCGGCCAGCATGGCCTTTTCGCCTGTTCAGAGTTACTTCTCGCATCTTGATTGGCTGGTGTCCCTGCTGAGTCATGTCTGCAGTAGGCGTTGTTCTCACCGCCTACTTTCTGCCTTAGATATGCGTGTCCCAATCAGGCAACCGACAGGGGGTTGAGGAGGCATAGTTGACCAATCAATGAGCCTCCAGAACCTCCATCGAACTTACTAGAAGTGGGTACTATTCTAGAAACAGTAAGGCGTTGTGGCGTGGCAGCCTCCCAAGGCTGTTTCCGCCTTCCTCTTCGAAACATTGATTTTGACTTGCAGCTCTGCACAGGGCAAGCGGCGATCAGGCGGTCTTTCCCGATTTGGCAGCGATTTCACGACACTTGGCCTTTGACTGACTCACTGTACCAAGGAACGAGAATAGGACACTTGGCCTTCTCGCAGTCGAGATCCTCCGGATAATGAATCATACTCTAGGATATATTCAACTCTATACACTTGTAAACTATCTACTGGTTATTCAAGCAAACCCGCCGCCACTGTCTCTCCTCCGGCACGTAGAACAACCCGCGTAGGCGCCTCCAGAGGAACTCCTTGGTCCATCTCAACCACGACTCGGGCCACTGAACCAGGTGCCACGATCTTTGGCTTCTTCTTGACAGGAGCGCCAGAGCCCTTGTCCAAGGTTGCAACCAGCTTGCTGATTCTTCCCGGCACATGGAGACGACCGCGGTGGATATCGACCATGCTGGGCATCAAGTGTTCAAATGCGAGCACCTTTGTCGTGAAGCTCGTGATGTTCTGGATGGGTGACGAGGAATGGCAAATGACATCCCCAGACCGAAGGTGCACAGGGTCGATGTTTGCCAGGTTCAAGACGACGTTTTGACCTGCCACAGCCCAGTCACTGACATCCGCGTCAACTTCCAAGCTGCGGATTGTCGCCTTCTCCCCACTAGGCATCGTGAGCAATTCGTCGCCCACTTGCAAGCTGCCTGCCTCGATGCGGCCCGAGATTGACAAAGGGTTCTGCACACTACCCCGGAAGACATCCGCGATCGTCATCCGCAATGGCTTATCCAGCGCGTGCGAGTAACGTTCCGACGTCTCCAGTTCGTCGACCAAGGTCCGTCCAGTATACCACGAAACATTCGGATCTTCGCTGCGTCGACTGATGTTGTCACCCTGGATACCTGAGCAGGGAACAAACGCGATGTTCTTGAATTGGAATCCGGCAGCGGTCAAGAACGACGAAACTTGTTGCTCAATCTCGTCAAAGCGTTCTTTGTCCCATTGCACCGAATCCATCTTGTTCACGGCGACGATGATCTTCTGAACACCCATACTGCGCACCAACAACGCATGCTCCTTGGTCTGGCCCTTCAACCCCGACTCAAACTTCCCTGTGCTAGAATCGATGACAAGGACCGCGAAATCCGCCTGACTGGCTCCAGCAATCATGTTGGGCACAAAGTCCCGATGGCCCGGAGCGTCAACGATGGTGAAAGCGGTGTTCTCCGTCTCGAATTTGTTGGTTGCAATGTCAATGGTCACACCACGGGCTCTCTCTTCGGTCCCCTGATCCAACACCCAAGCCAACGCAAATGATCCTTTCCCGATTTTCTCCGCCTCCCGCTTGTATTTTTCCAACGTCCGTTGATCAACGGCTTTCAGGTCAGCAAGTAAGCGTCCCATAAGCGTGGATTTTCCGGCGTCAACATGGCCTGTCCAACGTTAGCAACAATGGTTTGTAGCCATGTGAAGGAAAGACAAACCAATAACAACAAAATTGGCACTCTTCTTCCGATTCGACTTCTTATACTCCGACAACACGTCAAGATTTTTGCTTTTCACGTTCACCTTCTCTGCAACACTCAAGTTGCCCATACCACCTGCCAGGTCGCCCTGGGCTTTCTTGTCGCCTGCTGACTTGGCTGCAGGCTGTTTCGACTTGAAGCCTGTAATGTATTAGGTGGGATCTCATATCTTTCTCCGAATAGCCAAACCTTTTGCTGAGCTCTGTGCATTCACGACTACGTCGTCGGGACTGGGGCCTGCAAAGTCAAAAGGTTCAGTAAGATCTTGACCGTAGATTCGGATCAAATCAGCGGTGTTGGAATGCAAGTGGCTGGGCTCGGTCATCATCGGGCGTATGCTGTCTCCGACAATCGTGCTCGCAAAGCCGGAGGGCGGCGCACGAATGTTCACCTCAGGCTCTTCCTTGTGATCCGCCTGGTCATTCTCTGCTTGTTCTTCCAGTCCAGGCTCTATGGGAACTTCGAGCTTTGCTGGCTCGGGTGTTGGTTTCTTCAGAAGCGGCGAAGGGGCCGGGCTGCCCTTGCCAAGAGAGCGAAGTGTCGATATGCCATTCGATTGTTTCCGCGGTTTATCATTGGCAGCCAGTCTCTCACGTAATGACAACGTGCTCGGTTTTGCCTCCGCCGCAGGTGTTTCAAGGGTCTTATCAGCGCTCGGAGTAGCGACGGCTGGTGTTGCTTCTGCAGGTTTCTCCCCCTCTTTCTTCTTCCGCGCAGCAGCCAACGCAGCCAGTTTGGATACCTTTCCGCCGCTCTCAGGAGCTCCACCCATAAGACCCATTCGAGGATATAAAGGCTCCACGAGGATATCGGCTTTACGATGTGAAGGTACGTTCAACCATGGCGAATCGCGAAAAAACTCTGCCGCGGAAAAGTGCACGGTCTGCGAAGGCGGGAGTGGAATAGGGTACGCCAGCACTGAGAAACCTGTTAGGACATGCTCAACTTCCGCACCAGTGTCAGTTTGAAATCTTCTTCGTTTATTCGATCGACCGCGCTGAGCAAGCAGAGGGGACGCACGCACACATACCTTGATCATATCACAACGGGCCACCGCAAATGACTCGAACCCAGCCACATAGCGCAAATATAAAACAAGGGTCTTGCTTACCTTTCGGCTTCGCCGTCGCGGGGGGAGTCTGCTTCTTCTGGATCTCCTTTGCTTTCTTGTCTAACCAAACCAGCATTAGCACCCAGAAATCCAATATGGAAGTAGAGTAACCAACTTCTCAAATAATTCGCCGACTTCTCCACATCGTTATAATAATGCCAAAGCGCCTCCTGGACCTCGTCCCGCGTCGCCGTCACCGACGGTTCACCCGAGCGAAGCTGTCCAAGTACATTTTTTGTACATTGTTCGAGGAACTCCTGCTCTTCAGGATCGGGCGAGTCGTATCCGTCGTCATCTTCAAAATCGTCGTCGTAACTCACGGTTTTCATGCGATGTCGCGACATGGTGGGTGAGAATCGCTGCCTGACTCACTGTTTCTAGGAGGAAAGGTTGCTATATTGGTGGAGAATGACGTTAGATAAAGCTTCAGGCAGCTAAAGTATCTTAAATTTATCAATTCCGAGCAGAACGAAATGCGTAAGGGGGAAAGGATGAAGGAACGAGAAGAAGTTGCGGACGGTCGTTGGCGGGGAGCAGCGCAGGTTTCCCACCACGTCATTCTCCACTTGTGCTGTGTGCATTAATATGCATATCCTTATTACTTGCATAAATCTATGGATTTCAGAATATACTAGCTACCCTGTACATGCATAGATCTCCCATTCACTGAAAGAACTCATTGAACCAAAATATCAGGCAACTTATTTATACCTCTGGATGAATCCTCTCTGGCTCGTCTCCCTCCATCGACCTACTATCATAGCCATCATCTCCCATGACTCATCTCTTCAAGCTTCTCTCGACCTGAACTAGATCCCTTTCCAAATCCTGCATGTCAGTCTGGATAGAAGACCTCCAAGTCAAAGGCCAAACGGTGTGTGCAAAACATCGACCGAGTCTATTTCCTAACTGCGATAATGAAGAAGTTACCGACTCATGCATGGACACGATCGATTGCATGCCTTCTCGCGACATGAGGTAGCGGGATCCTTCTATTCTGAGATCTCATACTGAAGCTTCCGCGGTAAGTCCAAAAATCTAAATGAACTCTGAGGACTCCAAGTCCATTTTATTGCCAGGATCGCTGCTTCGTGTGCAGCTTGCAAGTGTAGGGAGCTTCTCATTCAGCGGTTCAACTATCTTCCCTACTGTTTCCAGGTCTTCGACATCACAGATTAGAGAAAAATTGTAGCTGGGACGAGGGAATGTAGTTGCCAATATAGCTGATAGCAGCAACCTATTCAGATATCGTGGACTGATTTCCATATAATGGATCAAAAGGCCAGTCATGACGGATAGAGTAATCACCACAATGGATGGTTGTGTATTTCTCTGGGTTCCCTGTAGCATCTATATCTCCACTCGCAAGAGCTGACATTAAGGTGAATGGTCAAACATTGAAGCGATGCTACTGACGTTGGAGTGAGGTTGCGCAATGCTGTGAGATTCCTGTGGTCTCAGTATCTAATGAAGAAGCGATTTTCAGGGTAAATGATGGGTAATAATTCATGGTAGATGGCACGACAGGTGAGTAGTTAATCGTTTGTGGAGCTGTATGGTAGGGTGTTGGCGTAGTTTGACCATGGTGTCGAATGTTGGAGATACACAGATCGGAGGACATTTTCCTGATATATTTGGTGTCGAAATGCGATTGGAAGATCCAGGAAGGATATATGGGCATCCATTACTGTAGACTTGTGTTCAGATCACCATGTGTTGTCTGGGTAGACGATAGGGTATGTAGTAGATAGCCTTGAGGAAGAAAAGCGGCCACTAATTATCCTCATATAGCACTGAAAAAGCTGCATGAGGGAATGGTGTTTACACGAGGACTAAAAATAAATAGGAAGGAGAGCGCTGCAAAGGCATTATTAAAAAAAGTCTGTATTCTCTCTATCTGTGAGGTCATAGCTTTTGGAAATTGTTCAAGAAGGGTCCAGTATATAAAATCCCCACATCTATCACATTATCCCAAAAAAAGGGTATGTGAAAAAGGGGTCGCTAAAGCCAGGGCTAATTCAACCATATATTAATCACCGTAAGGGACTCCCAGTGAAGAAATCGCCCGTCCCTGGACTGGTAAAACTGCCATTACTAGGTGTCAAAGCAATCGTCCGACGGAACCCTTGACGAGGTGTAGTCGGTGTGCTGACTGGTGGTGGGACATTTTCCTGTCCGGTAGGTGTGCTGGCGCCATTAGACGCTTGCATAGTCACAGCGGTCCCGGGACGAGAAAGAACGGCTGCCGTGCCGTTTCGAGGGGGAGGTCGGAATCCAAGTTTAGCTCCTTCGCGGAAGATTTCTTCTAATATTTGATTGACAATACCTGCATCTTCATATTCCTGAAACTTCTTCCAGAGACGGAGCGCCATGCGGGCATCTTCAATCGAGTCGTGGCCCTGACTGGGGTCTGTGGGTTCTTCTTGTATAAATTCTTTGAAGACTGCCCAGGCAAGGTATCTAAGACTAAGACGGCGGTTTTTGGCAGGGTGGAAGTAGAGATATTGCGTATCAACGGTCTGGCTCTTGGGGACCTGGATGTTGATCTGACGGAAGTCAGAAGCTAAGCCATGTCCGACAAAGATGCATCCCAAGTTAAGAAGAAGCCAGAGTTTCTTGTATGCAATCTTGAGCGGGACAAGATTGTGCTCGCTGGTCCTCAGGTCCAAATCGCTAGGCTTGATACCGGAATACTGTGTCACGTAGTCGACAATCGTTTCCTTAATCGTAATATAATCGTCAATGAAAGGAACGCCCTCTTGTAGTCCTGCGCCGCGCAGCACAGAGACTCGAGCAAGTCCGCTCCTGCTCGGTCGAACAATCTCCTGCGATCCATCGGCTTTGACATCGATCTCCGCCTTTTCTAGGTCGACAAACTCCGTGTCAAGAGCGACGGGTGTTCCGGGGGATGGCTTTTCTTGTTCTGTAAGTTTACGGCATGATTCAATCGGACGGCCACCACTGATAAGCATCGCATTAGTGGACATTCTCGCTAATATGTATATGGTTCAACTTACTTCAAAGACCACTCGCGGAAAAGAAGAGTAGTGTCAAGCAACTGTTTCCAGGTGTCATCAATCACATGACGAGCATCCCGTACCTGGTACGACAAGACGCAGGGGACTTTCCAGGGCTGATTAAACCTAAGTGCCTCGTCCTTGTCCACTTCGGTGACCAAGAAATCGTTGAACAAGTGCCACCTATTCCTTTCCTGCTTTTCCCGGGCAGAGATCGAAACGTTAATAAACGAGACAAGGTGGGGCTTTTGATGTTCCGGAATATCAATCTCCGAAACAATACCAACCAGGTCGTATATCAAGAGACCCGGCATATTATTCTGCATTCGCGCCTTCAGGTCCTCCCCTTCATAGCACATGATTTGGCCGTTGTCAACAACAAGACCAACCTGTTCCGGGAGCCAGCCAGGTATCGCCCAAAGTCGTCGGCATATGGGGTTGTTGAGTGTCGCATTAATCATCAAAACGAGCGGCATACGGTGTACTGTTTTCCGAATAGCGACTTGCTGGTAGCGTCGGCAGTAATTGCACCACCCTCTATTTTGAGTTTCCCGCTCAATACTGGCTCTGAGAATATTGGAAAATCGGTATGCCGGGTGCCTTCGAACTTGTTTGACGTCAACAGGTGGGTATATTAATTCCGTCAACGATGAGTTCCCGGCTCTGACAATCTCATTCTGGCAGAACATGCACCGAATTGATTCCGACGCGAGCGTAGTAAGATGACGGTCAAAATCATCACTATTCGGCAGTACCATGCGTGAGTCATGAGCGATCTGACCAAGGAAGAACCGGTTGACTGATTGGATAGCTGTGGAAAGAGATTTGGTGGTGAGATTCTCTTCAAGCAGGCCCAGATTCGATGCCTCCCGGAAGCTGCTGAAGGTTTTCAATAGATTGGTGGCCTGGCAGTTTTGACCTTTTGCCTTCTCGAGCATATCAAAGAGATAGCCCATCTCACATAAAAGGCAGCTCTCGAAGATACAAGGACTGGCAGCGTGGTGAAGCGCCAGATTTCGGACGAGTGGGATGAATTTGAAGAGTTGGAGGAGGGCGTTAGCAAAGGAATTTGCAATGTGTGTTTCGAGGCCAGAGAAGACGGTCTTATTATAAAACCTAGTGACGGTTAGCAGTCTGCGAAGAAAAAGCAAAGAAGGTAAGTCTGAAGACATACCTGAAGTCGAAATCGTCAACACCAAACCTACTGTATTTAATTTCGACATTGCTGTATTTGAGGAGTGGGTCGTCGTCCGATTGTCCATTAATCTTCGCACCCGCCAGAGCCTCTGCGGCATCACTGAGGGTCCCATCTAATTTGGCCTTGTTCTGTTCCCGTGCCTTCTCACTCAGGAACTTGGGGGCGATAAGAGCAGGCTCAGGAGATGCTAACGCCCGGGTGTTTTCTACCTGGTAACGCCTAGTCTTCTTTGGATTTGGTGCGCCATGGCCCATCTCAGCAGGACGGAGGTAGGGTATTATAGAGGGGTCGATAAGAGCTGGTGGGCTGCCGACTTCGAACACCAGGTGACTGGGCCAGGCAGAAAATAGGCGCTCATGGTAATAAGGCATGCCGATCATGTTCAGTGGTGTATCGAGAGACCAGTCGAGAGGAGGTGGGCGTGGTGTGACATCTGCAAATTCGACTTCTCTACTCATCTCGTTGAAATGTACCTTTGCGGGAGAGCCCCAGAGGTGAATCGAGCACTCCGTATCATTGATAGCTAGAGCTTCTCCGGAAGGTGAAAGGTCAATGCCAAGCATGAATGGAACGTTGGCTTGACGAAGGTTGATGGCATTAGGGTTCATTAGATCCACCACCTGCAGCTGTCCGGTTTGAGACGCCACAAAACTGGTTGTATGTAGCTTCGGATGCATACGCACATAGGCCGCGCCAGCATGGAAAGGAATTGGAGGTAACGGCGCCAATGTCTTCAGATCATAAACGTTGGCAAGCGGATCGGCAATCGGGGCGCCCATCTGCCTAACTGAAAATCCGCAGGTCACCAGCAGGTCGTTCCGGGTATCCATATCGTTGACCGCAGTCCCATGTGCCTTCCAAGACTTGACGACGCGGAAATCAAGCAAACTGAGCGCATTCACCAACCCCGTGTCTGTCCCAGCACACAGATACCGGCTCTTCTTCATGATTGTATAGTTGTGGTCGGTGGGCAACTTGTCGACAATAATCCCCTTATCAATATCGATCGTGAACATATTCCGTTGACATCCCGCTACAATAATCCGATTTGTTTGCGCCGTAAAACTCATGCACCGTAGGTCGGTCATTTCATCGTGGGAAATGTGCCATTGCGTGAGGCCGCGTCGAGATATCATGTGCACACTCTTGGAAGACAGCGAAATTACTCCCCTCTCGTGGAATAAAATCTGCCGTACCAAGCCTTCGGTTGCGGGGTGTGCTCGAACGGAGGTATATCTTTGTAATTCCGGTCCGTAAAACGACATAACCCGTCCCTGCAAGACATCAAAGGTCAGATAAACACGCAAGCAGCCCAGAGTACAGTACTTACAAACTCATTCCCTATCCACAAAAGTTCCATCACATCATCAAAAGCAATAGTCGTGGCAATCGTCGGCAACGCATGCGGGCCCGGGGGAGGCACCGGGATGCGCGATAGCTCATCCCAATCGGCTTCCATGATGGCTTACCTGGGCAGTAATGCCCCCCAGATTCTCAAGGATCTTCTATCTCTTCCTTCCTCCGAGTAGTTGAATATACGTATAATGTCTGTCGTAAAGGGTGTCTAAAGAATGGTCAGGTCCCGCCAATACTCAGAAAGAGCGAAATCGGGCATCGTTCGGCGAGGGCGCGCGATTGCGGGGAAGCTTTCACAGGTCGAACCTAGGGGTGTAATGCAAGACCGTTTAAGATATGTGGTTGGGTAAGATGCAATATGTCGATAATCGCAAGGCTCGTTCGTGGCCGTCCTTTGGTGAATTAGTAGATGTTAAAGAGAATCGTCTGATGTCTTCGCGGTCGTCGTCGTGTAGAGGCGGCGGAGGTGCCTGTGATCACGTGATTTAAAAATAGGTAACTATGAGAATGGAGCAGATACCTACTTCAACCCCTCTTTATGAATGTCCTTATAGGAAACAAGTCGGTCCCAAATGATCAGACTGGCGGTTCTGGGGTGTCTGGTTTGGTTTCCCAAGTACAGTATGTAAAGGAGCATCAATCATATCAAAATATGTAAATTCAATGGGCTTAACCAACAAGAACAGATTTGACTATAATTGCAATTGACTTTGAAAGACAGATATTCACTTGCTCTTCTTGGTAATGAAGAGCCATACGCCATAGTCTCATTCATATTGCCCATGGGTACCCCAATTGACACCTTTTTCTCTATACTACTTTCAGCACACATATAGACCCAACAGATTTTCCAGATGGTGCATGTCACATTGCCTATTCTCGAAGCCATCAGGCATTTTATACATACCCCTTTCAAAGAAAAGCTGGATGATAGCAACCCCACAGTCCGGCGAAATCTCATCTTAATTGCCAGATAAAGTGGATGGAGATGCCCATCGTTGACATCAGCCCTTTTTTGCAGTAGAAGTGCTATCGCTTCGTTACGACCATTGAAAGCGGCGCGCCCTAATGGCGTGCTTCTGTCAAATAGATCTTCGCCATTGTGTTCTCAGTTGATCTCTGCTCCTTTGTCCAACAGTAGGGGAATGGTCTTGATATTGCCTGAGGATGCTGCATGGCGGAGTGAAATGCATCAGAGTTCCCGAAGTGACTTATTTGAAATAACGATATAGTCCGCAGTCTCAGTGAGATTGCAAGTCGTTTCAGCATCTCCTCCTATAGCAGCTAGCAGCAAAGGTAATTGACATCAGGTAGCTATAAGATGATTTTAATACACTGAATTCTGGTTGCAGAAGAAGTTGCAGGACCCCTTTGTGACCATTTCGAGCCGCAGCTTCAATGGCAGTAAAAGGAAGATTGGTGGTATTAGGAATCCATTTTTCAAAAGAAATTTTCTCGCGATGCTGTCCCTTAAGCACTTGCCAGCCTTCTTCAGTTCCGGGAAGGCACTTACTGTCCGCATTGGCCCTTTTATCGAGAAGAAGCCTTGCAACCTCCAAATGGCCTTCCAGCGCAGCATTCCGCAATGGAGGACCAAAGATATTGGTTCGCACCTTTGCATCCACACCCAGTGCAAGGAGATGTCTAGCCAAGAAAATATCCCCCAGATAGGCTGTTACAGATAGAATATGCTCTGGTGCATTTCTCGCTGGCCGGATCCGTTTATCATTGACTGGGCAAATCCATGCGCGTCGAGTCGAATAATGTAATCTATATCACTTGGGCGGGGTTGATGTGTGGAAGCTTTCGTTTCCCTCGCGGTACTAGTCACTACAAACAATCCATTGGCCAAAAATTTGATGGCTGCGCGTGATAATACCAAGGGGAGTTTGATGCTCTTGGTTATTGACGGTGAAAGGTTCCGCTTCAATAGCACGGCTGTGTTTCATGATCTGTGAACTGACACTCTTGATAGTGCGGCAGAGGTAACTATTGCCATATTTGCTGGATTTCCATTGCTGGGGGAAGTGAGCAGGACAATATTCTAAAGCCAAGCGGTGGAGCATATTGCAGGCAGTTCGTGTCACGTCTTGATGAAAGAGCCCTATGGTTTTATCAGTATGACAGTTTTGCGCAGGCCACGACGGTGGAGATACTGACTGTTGACAAGTTGAGCGTTTTTCATATCATAAACCAACACAAATGGTGTGCTATTGAAATATAGCCCAGCAATATGACGGAATCTTTCAAGTGATAGGTCCAGAATATGCATATCGGTGATCCAAACGAGTGCGTACTCTACGGTGGTAATTCAAGGGAATACCTGGCCCTCTATAGTATATTTGATAAAGGAAGAGTCCCATCAGCAAGTACAATTAATAATGCATCATGTAACCGAATCAAAGAACAAACAGGGCAATGCCAACACACTCTGCAAGGGTGTTAGGGCAGAATCTTGTGCTTTTACTTGGGATCACTTGCAGGCGGGGCAGTATGTACAACATATCATTCTTAGCTACATGCAGATCTCATTCAGCTCGGAATCAATATACATTCACAGCCTATACATGCTCCCTTTTTTGGATATCAGCCTACCGGTTGCTTGAAAGTGGAGAGGTGGGGAACATGCAAACTAGTGCACAAAAGAATATCATTAAATACTCTAATTGTCTTGATCAAATGTGTATTGAGCTGCTACCTTTTTAAGTCTCGACCCAAGATACCGAAACAATAAGCTTGAGGTGTCGATTATTCCACGGTAATAATTGGTTAAACGCCACTCAACAAAGCAACGAGACTTTTCTTACTGGCTGGATGGCAGCAATCCCACAACAGACTATAATCCGCACCAGCTTTGGTACATCTGGGGTGAAGGATATTACTTCCATATCCGCAATAGGTCTGGGAAGTACCTTGCCGTAAGCCTGCCAAGCAATCAATCATTAACCAAAGCACCGGTTCCTTCAAATTGATTAACATCATTATTATATCAGGAGTAAATTCGTCTGTCATGGGATGAGATGAACCCCAAGTGTGGGCTATAGAAGTTGTCCATGAAGATTATAACTTCTATGGCAGGTAAGTGCTACGCTCTGAACCTACTGCTTGTTGACTGTGAGCTAATTATGGATCGTGCGAGATCTATGCTAATGGAACTGGCTTCTGCCTTGCACAGTTAACAGGTGCTAATGGAACCCGTAGGCTTCAGCTTGTGGAGATGTCGCCTGATCCGAACCAGATCTGAAAACTTTGGCAATGGGGCAATAAAGATATGCCGTAAATAATGAGGTGCGATGAGTAGTGTAGTCTTTTAGAATTCCGAAGATTCTTTACCGAGAGCTGGACGCGAGTAGTAATCATGAAAGACTTTCAATGACCTACCATTAATTTACTGACTCACTCAAAGTGGAAGGAATATTGTAGACCTCCAGTACTGCATATGTTGATTTGGAACCTGTCTCATTGATCTGCGAGTTGGCAGAACCGGCGCCATCGACTCCAATCCATAAGATATCTTACAACTAGCATGTCGCCCGTCTTCCCACGGCGCCTAGGCACGTATTCCTCATATTCCCCGCCGATATCCCCTAAAAATAGCCCCTCATACGGCATGACGAGCCGAGATCTCAATAGCAAACATTCTGAAACCAAGCAAATCATGATTATGCGAGATTCAAACGTTAAGACAGTGGCATATAATCAGCTCTATCTCTCAACATTATATAGTTCAGTGAGAATCTATCAATATCTAAAATCAATTTAAACCAATCAAACCAAGTGACAATGCCGGGAGAACCCAAACCCAGCCTGTATACGATAAAAAACCACAGCGTCGGCAACGTTCTCTTAGAAGATATAGTGGTTGGTGATGAGACTATCGTAGTAAGTGCTTCTCCCTTTGAACCATAGCCCAATTGTGGTTTCGTCTCTGACTTGTAACAGTCACCCCAGAAACGAAGAAATTCAGACATGACTCACCCAAAAAGACGGTGATTGATCGTATTATATGCAGAGTGGATTTACTGTGAAATTCTTTGCTGTAAATGAAACACTACGTATGTACATACATACCATAAAACCCAGTTTCCGTCCAGTTCACTCACATATGTGTTAACCAGGAAACGGCGCAACCCTAATCGGAAGCGAAACACCCCAAAGATGAACTATAGAGCAAGTATCCGGGTCTGGTTTCTGGCTGTAAGTTTGAATTGTGCAGTTCTATTCAACGCAGATACTGATGATCGATACTACAGTATCCGCGTCCCTAGCACACAGCTCGGTCTTCACTTGCCAGACGATAAGCAGGGTACGAAATGTCGGCTTGTGGATGGTGGGATTCAATCGTGGATATTGGCTACTCCAATATCCACGATTGTCAACAAAAATGCGAATAACCTGCGGCTCAAATTATGCTTTTCTATCCTCTGCTTTCTATTTTTCTTTGTGGTGCGGACTTTATAGTAACCCCTCTATGCGCTGCGACAGCTTATCTGCTGCCATGGTTACTCTCTGATCACACCTACCCTATGCCATCAGATAACTAACAATTGCCTCGTCAAGAGACTGAAAGCGTGCCAATGCCGGGCCAACATCCCGATTCCGAAGGCCTCCAAGTCGCCATTGACAGCACTAAACAAGTCAACCGAGACAACGAAGGTCTACAGCATATCCCCACCTAGACACTAGGAGCTTACTATCACTCTCCTTATAACAATGGAGGCGCGTACTATGGTCCGAATACAGCAGGATATCCGCCTAGTGCATCTCCGCCGGTTCCTGAACGACAAGGACAGAAGACCACGATTTGTGGTCTGAAGCCTGTTGTTCTTTGGGGTTTTGCTGTGATACTCTCGGCGATGGTTATTGGGGTTGCTGTTGGGGGAGGAGTGGGTGGGACAATAGCGGCGAGGAACAGTAGCAATAGTGATGATACGGCGCAACCTGATACAACGAGGTCAGCGAAGCACCTCCATTCCTCCCGTTTTCTTCAAGTGTCAGACTAACCCGTAGACAATATAGCACCAACAACCCAGGCCCCCACAAAAATAGCCTCATCCTCCACAACACCCTCAACCACTTCCTCTGCCCCCGTAAAATCCGGTACAACCGGAATGGCCTTAAACCTCTGCCCCTCCATCAACGGCACAACCATCCGCGCCTCAACCGGCTCCCTATTCGCCGTCTACTGCAGCGTCGACTGGCCCAACGGTGACGGTGCAGCAAATGGAAACGGGACGGTCAAGAACTTGAAGTTTATTACTTCCGGTACACGTTAGGTGACTGCATTGCATCGTGTGTTGATTATAATAAGGATGTTGGAGGTGAGGAGAGTTGTAAGGCGGTTATGTATGCGGCGAATTTGACGGCTGCAAGTGTGCAGGGGGGCAATTGTCTTAAGGATAGGGTTGGGAAGTATATGGAGGGCTCTTTTGGGTCGATATCAGCGGGGATTGTTGGGGGGGTAGGGGAGGGCTGGGTTAGGTGTGCGTTAACGTTATATGATTTCATCGCTTTGATATATGGATGTTGATTATATGCAAAGTGGTATCAGCTATTAGTATTGCTATTAATCTTTTGATATTGTTCGGGCTCTACTTGGTTCGTCTAAGTCCTGACTCATCGAGTCGATTACATGTATCCAGGATATATCCGAACGAGTCACGATCTAAGTAGACTCCCAGCACTACAGGGTTCAATCGATGATAACCCTTATTAAACCAGATTCAGATTCCTTCCCGCCCACTCCGCCGCCATCATCATGCGAATCCCCCGCTGCCAATTCCATATCCCCTCCAAATCCCACGAACCCCCCCGTCCCTGCCCAAAAACAATCTGATACTTAAGTAGTGCATTCCCCGGGTCTCGCGCGAGGAAATCCTGCGCGGAGCCTAGCCCGATGATATCGTAGTCCACCCCGAACTGCCAGGGGATGTAGCGCGTGGTTGTGGTTCTTCTGGTGGCGGATGATAAGACGGCGCGGGTTAGTTTGATTTGTGTTCCTCTGCCTGATACAAAACCGGTACAGCTGATAACAACGGGCGAAGATCGAAGATAGCTTATGCTCGTCGTCTTTGACGATGTCGGCTGGAACTATGCGAATGCCTAGCTTTTGAAGTCTGTCGATCTGCTTCTGTTTATGACTGTCTGGGGAGAGGCTCGGACTCGCTGGACGTAACAACATCGATACAGTTATGTCTTGTTGTTTTGGGTACTGGACCAGGAAGCGTAGGACCTGATAGCCCAGCTCCCCAGCGCCGATGACAAGTATGTTTTGAGGCGAAGTCATGTTAGTGAATCAATTGAAGCTGTGTCGGGGGATAAATTCTGTTTATTACGAGGCCCGCGGGGTTGTCTTTGGCTTTGTAACAATCATCTTTATTGATCAATTAGTGGCTAGTTATGCTATACAAATTTGTCAACTGATAGCCTTGGATGTTGCTTTATCTGAGAACTGTATCAAATAGACTCAAGCGCATGTACCCTGGGATAAATTCTAACGAGCTACACGGGCTAAGTAGAAAAAAAAAAAAAAAGGCATGCGCCAGATATCAACGCATAAAGAAAATATACCGAATAACCTATAAACAGTGCATAACAAGCAACAACCAAGCAACCTCCCAGATTACCACCTCCTAACCTAGTTACACCACCAATAAGCTATACCCCACCCAAATCAGCGACCTACCGGTAAAATAAATTGGGATTCGAACTCGACGGATTATACGCCTGATAACCCTCCCCATTTGGCACACCCGGCGTCAAAGATGGATAAGGCGTAGTAGGCTTCGCTGCTGCGCCCGTAGGAACAGGCGGAGGCTGATGCGTCGGAGCACCTGGGGCTGTAGGATAGGGGACCTGACTACTAGGCTCGTCTGGGGAGTAGGCTGATGGCGAGTATTCTTGTTGGGTCTGGGCCTGTTGCTGTTGTTGCTGGAAGCGTTGCATCACTGGTGGGACTTGGCCTCCGGATGGGTAGGGGAGTTGTTGCGCGGCGGGACGGTCGACGGGGGAGTCGTAGACGGATGTTCCGAGTTCTTGAGGGTGGTCGTAGGTGGATTGTGGGCGGTGGTGGGCTGGTTGGTATCCATCTGTTGGGGGTTGTTGGGGTTGCTGGTAGGGGGAGCCGCCGGAGGGTGTGCGGTTGCGAGGATCGGGAGATTGGGAGGCTGGTGGGTAACCCGTTTGCTCTCCGCCGTAGTAAGGAGATGCGCCGGGTTGCAGCGGCTGAGTGTCTGTTTGGTGTTAGATACGTTTTCATGGTAGATGGAAACGCTTTACGAACCTTGAGGGCGCGGACTAAAGTAGCGGCCATGATCAGTTTGTGGAGGCGGAGGTCCCTGAGGGAATCCAGCAGGATACCCGTAAGGAGGTTGACCAGGTCTAGCATATGGTGCCTGCCCAGGCTGTGCCATAGATGCCTCCAAAAGGGCTTCATAATCACGTCGCGCCTTGATGAACTTTTCGTTCAGTTGGGTAAATTCGTCTGGTATGTGTCAGCAAAGCAAACCATGTTATACGTAAAAAAATGCACTATCTTACCCTTCTTCTGCGAATACTTTCCAATCAACTCAATCAACTTAGGCCGAATGGCCAAAGTCGAGTGGTATAGCGTAGTAATCTCCTCATTATCTTGCGCGTTCGGTCCGGCATTACGCGTGCTCAGCAGCGTCAACAATTTCTCCACATTCTTAATCTGACCAAACACTTCGCCCTCCATCTGAGCCTCGCGCTGCAATTCATCGACTGTCGGATCGGGAAGCTTCTCGACATAATTAAGAGGGAAAATTCCAGTCTGGCCTCTCAGCGAACCCTTCCACCAGTCCTTGTATACAGACTCCAGGACAGCAATGATATCTCCTTTCCGAAACTGCAATTCGCCGGTCTCTGAAGGCTGGAAATCATACAATGCCCTCACGCGCGAAATGGTGGCAGCTGAGGTTCCCGACGGGAGCGGGACAGGAGCTTGTGCTTGTGCCTGTGACTGCGCCTGTGCCTGTGCTTGTTGTTGCTGCTGCACTGGCGGTGACGTTTGAGGAGCGGAGGCAGCGGTTGACGAGCTGGATTCAGCCTGCAGTCCCGGACCTCCTGGTGTGGGCTTGTCTCTGATCGAAAGCGCCAGCGCCATCTGCAATTCCTCCTCTTCCTGTTGGCGATCAACGTCGGTAATTTCGCGTTTGCCGGGCTTCGAGGGAGGCTGCAAATTGGGATCTAAGTTATAAGCAGCTGCGATGTGAGGACGGCTCTGATAAAGGAACCTACTAATTGTCTTGAGCTTCATGTATGCTTGCTCCATGATTCCGAAATCTGGGTTGTTGGCAAACATCTCCGTCCATTCTTCCATACGCTCGAGGATCTTCGACTTGACTTGCTGATGGGTGTTCTATGGCACAAAGTCAGCACATCCGTATCCAGCATCCCCTCGCGCAAACTTACCCGATCACTAGCAAGACGCAGCAAAGCATCAGTGAAACTCCTAGACGCCAACTCCCGATGAATCTTCGGTCCACAGTTTTGGGCCAAAGCATTGGCGAGCTAGACCGATCAGCCACTGACAAACCACATATTCGTCATGAGACCACTTGACAAACCTCCAAAGTGTACAGCTGCACATTGGCATTCCTATGCGCCAACCTCTTAATCAACGCGGCCACGGCATCCTTTGCACTATCACATCGTCAGTTCTATAACACATTATACCATAACACAGGTGCAGGCAGCGACGTACCCAGATTCTTCCGCAGCGACTTTATCACAAACATCCTAAACCCCAAGCACAAAAACGTCAGCGTCCTTGTCCACAGTTCTAGTTCCGGCATCGCAGGTATCGTACAAGAATAAATTCCCAGTTCTCCGATGTCAGATTCTCGTCTGTCGCTTTGGCTGCATAAGAAAAAGAAACCAAATTAGCGATTCTGCAATACCGACCCAGCCCCACGGTATAATGCAGGTCAGAACATACCGACAGCGTCGTCGAAATGGTTCTGCTGTGCGCGAAACATCGGCCCTTCTCTTTATTTGTTTATCCTGGAGTATCCGTTCCTTCGTATAACCCGAACGTTTATCGAATAGATATCGCACGTAGAATAATAGCTGCTTGTATCGTTCCGTGCTGAATTGAATGCGGATGCGGGGAGGTAGGTTTGGTCAGGTTAGGTAGTTCGTCGGATCAACTCTTTCGTCTGGGTGTAGATCGCCTGGTGCGATAAAGATTTAGGCAGTCGTATGGCGATAATCCAAAGCGTCAAACACTTGTTTTAGGTAGGTGGCGAGTTGTGGTGTAGGTGAATGAAAAGGCAGATCGAAAGGCTGCCACCTAACAAGCAGGTGACGGAGAGCGCGCAGGCGGAGAGCAAGCCAAGCTGAAGTAAGCAGGCTCCTCAGCTATGACGACGGCAGAAGTTATATAGTAGTGACTTTGTTTGTTTTTTGATGCTTGAGGATATTTGTTGTGTTCTTATTTTACTATCTTCATTGCTGCCTTCTTCCGTTGCTTGTGCCTAACACAGCCCGGTCTGGAAAATATAGCCCTCCCCACTGTCCGTACTCGTATACTAGGCCCACCGTAGCTAGTCTACATAGTACGATTTCAACGAAATAGTTCTTTTGTGTTCAGGTAAATTCGATATTATATCGGGAACAAAGATAACAAGAAGTCACAGATAAATGGTTAAGAACGAGGGAAAGATATTAGCACAATGCTTTTTGTTGGACATGGTGATCCATATTATTCAAAATCCATCGCTTGGGTTGGACATCGAAAAGACAGCACAATAGTGACCCGATAAGATATACAGCAGTTTTCCCATAAAAAAAATAAATAAATAAAAAAGAAGAAGAAGAAGAAGAAGAAGAAGAAGATCCGAAAAGGTCACCGAGGAAGCGTTGAAAGAACGATATAATAAAAACATCACAATAGAAAACACGAGAGATTTTAGCGGGTAATAGAGGGGAAAAAGATGTCGAAATGAAACGGCGAGAAAAGGGAATAGGTAACAATAAAGGCCGAACAATAGATCGCCATCTATAACACTGTATAATGAGATAAAGACGACGGCTTAAGGACGGAGCACGATTAGGCGATAGTGACAGGAAGGGTAAGGTATGGGTATCTGGAAGAAAAACGAAAAGAGAGACAAAGTAGAAAGGCCGGAAGACTGGGTATAGAACAATTAAGCGCCGCCCTTTTGGGCCTTCTCCTGAACTTTGCTTATCCGCGCAGACTTGACAAGAGGTGACAGGTGCGACAGCGGCGCACAGAGCGACATAAAGGGGTGCTATCCATGGTTAATAAATTGATCAATCATAGCGGAATTGGGTTTGCCCTCACCTTCAACAAGTCATGTGCCGAAGCTCTCTTCTCAGGGTCGACTTTCAGTGCAAAGAACAAAAAGTCCTTGAAGATATGCGACAGTTGATGCTCTTCTTTAATTCTGGGCGTGCCGTTCGTAGCGATCAGGTAAAGTGCCCGGAGAGGCGATTCCGTCAGGTAGGGAGGCTCGCCCTCGATCATTTCGATGGCCATAATGCCCAAACTCCAGATGTCAACTTTCCGTCCATACTCCTTCCTGGTCACGACTTCCGGGGCCATCCAATAAGGTGTGCCGACCATGGTATTCCGCTTATTCTGAGAATCGTTGATCTGCGCACAGAAACCAAAATCGGCTAGAGGAGCATTAGCACTGTTCGAAAAGGGTAGCGTCCCGAGATAAATAACTTACTCAACTTGATATTCCCTTCCATGGAGAGAAGGATGTTGTCTGATTTGATATCACGGTGGATGACGCCCTTCGAGTGAAGATGCTGCAAGCCGCTCAAAGTCTTAATTGGTATGTTAGCATCAGCTTTCTATATAAAGAAGGCAAACTTTTACTCACCTCTCGGCAAACGGCCGCGATTTGGTGTTCGCTCATGATATTGTAAGTCACCACATCGGTCAAGCTACCGCCCTCCATGTATTCCATGACAACCCACAGATCCAACCCGTACAGGTAACTGTCCAGGAAGTTGACAATGTTCCTGTGCTTGCTGTCCTTCATTACGAGAATCTCGTTGATGATGAGATCCTTCTTGGGTTGCAATTCTAAGTTCATCTGCTTGATAGCCACGCAACCATGTGAACCCCTCTCGTACGCAGTAAACACGCCGCCAGATGCACCCTGGCCAATCTTGTTCAGATTGTAGTACATCTGCGTAGGATCGCCCGGCGTGCAGATAGCGAGCAACCGAGTTCGGATATCCATACCATTGCTCTGACGAACACGTTGTCGCGGACGGGCTGCAGGAGGGGCAGCTGTATGAGGTGGAAGCGTGGGTTGAGCGGTTGGGGCTGCTGGAGCTGCTGGAGCTGCTGGAGCGGCCGGGGCGGCCGCCTGCTGTTGTTCGAGATGCTGGGAACCTTGATGCTGGTGGCCGGGCTGGCGCTGGCTGCGGCTCCGGGTCAATTGCTGGTGGGCGATGGCTTGCTGAGCGGCAGCCATCGCCTGCTCCTGCTGCTGCTGGTATTGGGAGGGAGTGGTGACGGCACCAGCTGGCACCTGGGCGACAGGACTGCCACCGCTAGGCTGGGTAGGCAAATCCTCCGCCTCTGGAATGGCCGGGGTGCCAAAAGGCTGTGAGGGACTGGCGGCACCTGCATACGGACTCGACGCAACAGGCGGCGGAGGTGCTGGTCGAGCTGGAGTCATGTTTGCGGCCACCGGGGGCTTGGGAGGTGCTCGGTTGGGGATCATGCCGGAGGCACCGCGAGGGACCGGCGGCGGAGCTCGTGGATTCTCGAAACTGCCTTCATGATTCTGAGGGAACCGAGGACTGGTGGGTGGAGAAGTCTGTTGCGCACTCGAGCCGTACGGGGAGGGAGTATTTGTGAGAACAAGGGGACTAACGGCGGGCTGTTGGTGAGGATAGGCATGATCGAACTTGTGCCACACTTCGTCGTCGCCGCGAGCATTCTTTTCATAGAACCGCATAATGTCAACCATGGTCTGGGGGTGTTCTTCCTGTTCCTTCTTCGAGATACCGTTTTCCTGCAGGAGACGCTGCCATTCCTTGGGAAGGCCGGTGAATTGGCCGGTCTGGTTATCATAGCCCACATGAGTGACATGTACTGGGTTCTCTGGGGCAGAAATCTTGACGCCTCGCGGGGAGCCTAGCATGCTATTGACAAAGCTGGAAAAGCTGGCCTTCTTACTCCTCCCAGTAGGGGGCTTGGTAGTAATAGTACCCTCATCAGAGAACCGCTTGGTATTCGGGGGGCGGTCATTGTCGGGCCGTTGCTGAAACGAATCCATCCGGTTCTGTAAAGCAGTAAAACTGGCGGACTGTCTGAGACCACGGGAGGATTCTTGGTTGGAGGTAGAGTGGTAGGCTTGCTGTTGAGGAGGTGGTTGGGGGAAGTAGGAGGGCGTCTGGTGGTCCGATTCTGCGGCAGTCTCGTCTAACGCATCTAGCATGCCCCGCGTGTCGAAGGGGCTACCAACTAGTTCATCGGAGGATTGCTCGATGAGGGAAAAACGGGCGGGGCGGGCAGGTTGGTAAGAATGGGAATCGGGGCCGGACAGGATGGGGGAAGCACCAGCGCTGTTATTGTTGCTACTGTTGTTCTGCTCCAGCGACGACGATGATGAACCGTAAGCGTTGGATCTGGTACGAGTATGGTCACGACCGGCAGCAGCGGCAGATGAACGAGGAGCAACTGGGGCAGAAGGATGTCGTTTGAGCGAAGTGTGGTTTTGATGACCTTTGAGAATCCGTGAGGTGAAACTTGGAGGATCTTTGTGCAACTTGGACGACGGCCGCCGGAACTTGAGCGATGAAAAACCGCCCTCGTTACTCATGGTGAGTTGTGAATTAGAGAGGGTTCGGGTTAGGATAGGGAAGGAGTGGTGAAGATGGGAACGGAACGGATGAAGGAAGAGTGAGCAGCAGCAGCAATCAGCAGTAGTCGATGGGTCCCGAATAGCTGGACCAACGAGTGGGAGTGGGAGGAGAGGGGAAAGCAGCCACCGGTCCAGGCGGTGCGTTGCCGACCGGAGATATTTTTTCTATGGTTTGGATGCGAGGCTGAAACAAGAATAATGAAAAATAGTAGCAAAGAAAGGAGGTGCTGGTAAGAAGAAATAAAAGAGAGAGAAAAAAAAAAGGCGCAAAAAAAGTGAACACAGCACGTGGAGGACAATAGGAGAACTGGGATTTATATGAGGACTTGAGGTGTCCAACAGTTCACTACTAAGAAAGAATCCTGGAGAAAAGAAAAAGAACAGAAGACGAACGGATCGCCAGTTCATCTACAAATATTCCTATTCTGCCTGCTTTTCGAAACTGCGACAAGCCAGTGTCAGAAAAGAGGAGCAACGGCCGCCAGTCGCTGGTCTGACTAGCTGTAATTCTAGAACCACTTTGCCCCGTTATTGCAGGCCCGCGATGGAGTCCAAGGTTTGATATGAAACACTGTCCTCTGTACAGAATCCCTAGTACTCACCATGGTTATTATGCACAATACGTACAAAGATTCTTTATTCTTCGCTGTCAATAATATGCGGAATATAGCAATATCAATCCGATCTGACTGGTAACATTGGCATTGCTGTGTTTGTTCAGGGGAAGTACAGAATTCTGCACAATACTGCTGGACTATACCGCCTACTGAATGAATAGCTTACGTGGAATACTCAGTCTTACAGATACCAGTACTCTGTACAGTATCGTCAATAATTGGGCACTTTGACAATAACCAACAATCAGTGCACATCGTAAGCATGCAAGATCTTTGCGGATATTTTTCTGGAAGTTGTGGAAACGATCAGCATCCGCGGTCAGCTGATCCTGTCACGTGGTTTAATACCCGATTTCCCATTTGGGATGAAATGAAGCTCAACAGATTTCCAGCTGTACAAACGGAACAATACTTGATATCAATACCGGTCAACATTGCACATATGCTTTGCGCTGTACTTGTATGCACTGCTTTAGTGCTTTACCTAGCCATATGAATTATTCGTAGTATCTCCGAATGTATTCTGTACTTGTACTCTGTACATGCAAACACGCAATATAACCAATGCAAATAGACTCGACTATTCTCTCCAGTGTACAAAAAAGTAAACATTATTAATTATCTTAAATTCCATGCCTGTACGGAGTATCACCAATATCAACTTGACAGCTGGGCGGTGTCGGCTTTCCCCGAGAACCACCACCACTACCGCTTTCTCTCCTGTTGTCCTCAACTTCCTCCTCTCCACGCTCCATCGGCTCTCCCAATTGCCCTCCCAGCTTAGCTGTTCTCCCCTCTTACTCCTCTCTCTCTCTTCTTCTTCTTATTCTTCTTCTTCTTCTATCCTCCTCTTCTCTTCTCTTCTAATCATCCCGTTCCTATATTTCCCTCGAACTCGGGTTTCTTCTGTTCATTTTCCCACTCGTGTGTTTGCTTGTGAGCATTAGCACAGCGTTCGACCTTGTCTTATTCGTCGTTCTATTATTTCTATAATCCCTTTCCCACGTCCCATCGCGGTAAAGAAACTCTCCGAAGCAATTCAGTGAGTTGATTGATTTTCCGTGAAACAGTTGGGTATGCCCAGATTCCCCAACACCTCCGCTGGACTGTCCGGTACTAAATCATTTCGTAGACTATACAGGAATTTTGGGTCTTCTATCTGATCCAATTGAGTCTTCCCGAAATTGATTCGTTTGATTGCTCCTGGTATTCCCCTCGTCATGGCTGCTGAAGCTTCCAACGTCAATGGGAACAAGTCCCTGGCCGCTATGCTGGAAGAAAAGCATGAGAAAGACGCCGCACACAAGGCAACTGTTGAAACGGTTCCGGATGAGGAGGATATCCAACACCCTCCTCCGTCGTCGTTGGTGAATGAGAGCAAGCCAGGCGCTCCGGCAGCCGCTCCGACACCTGCCCAAGCTGCCCCGGCTCCGACCCCCAATCCTGCTTTCAAGCCCTCTCCCAAGAATGCCCCCGCTCTTGACGTACAATCGGAGGAATTGTTCCCCGCCTTGGGAAGTGGTCCCAAGCCCACGACTCCGGCTGCGGCCACCTGGGGTGCTAAACCATCGGCTGCTGCTGCGGTTGCCAACGGTTCCAAGGCCCGTATGTCTTTCCCTACTATGCAATGCAAACATGATTTGAATGCTGACCAAACGGATCTCAATAGCTGGCGGGTTTGGTCCTTCTGATGTGCCCAGGATCATGAGTCTTCCTGGAAAGCACATGGAGCAGCTCCGGCTTGCGCCTTCTCAGATGCTTCCTCGGGGTCAACTCAAGAAGCCTCTCCGCGACATCCTCCGTGACATCTCCAAGCGTTCCAAGGCCAATGTTGACATGCGGGGTGGACCCGGAGGGTCGATCATTTTTGAGGGCAAGGGCTCTGTGGATGCTGTCAGACAGGCCCTGAAGGATGTTGCGCAGCAAGTTGGGTCCAAGGTACGTTCTCTAATATACATCATTGGGCGACCCTGTAATTAACCAGCTTTTGTTTTCAAGCAATCCGTCCGTGTCCCAATCCCGACTTCTGCTCGTCCGCACATCATTGGTCGGCAAGGCGCCGTGGTTCAGGACATTCAACAGCGCACCGGTGCGCGTGTCCAAGTTCCCCGAGTCGACGATCCCGCCGCTGGAGGCGAAGACGATGATAGCGACACCATTGACGTGTTGATCGAAGGAGATGCCGTCGCCGCGGAGATGGCTCGTCGGGAAATCGAGGCAATTGTGAAGGAACGGGCGTCCAACATTAGCTTGCGAGTCAAGTCGATCCCGCCGGAGTTCTTCCCTTTCATTGCGGGTGCTCACAACTCCAACCTCCGAGGAATTGAAGAGCGCACCAGTGCTCAGGTTCATGTGCCTCGCTACGACACCTGGCAAAGCCAGCCTCCACCCCAGGAGGCGGTTCCGGGCCAGGTGCAATTCGTCGCAGTCCCCGACAAGGCTATTCATATCTCCGGTGAGCGCACGGCGGCCCAGGAGGCCCGTGCTGAGATTGAACGACTGGCCAGCGAGTTGCAGCGCCAGTTGACCCTTCGCGAGCTTGCGATCAACCGTGGCCAGCATCAGTTCATTTTGGGTGATCGGGATGACGCTCTGCACGAGTTTCTCGCCGAAACGGGCTGTGCGATTGTGTTGCCTCCACCTTCCGACGAGAGTGAATTCCTTACCGTTACGGGTCCATTGGACTGCATCGAGGCAGGTATCAACCGGGCCATGGATCAGGCGACGAGCATGCAGATGGCAAGCATAGACTTGTCCCGTCAGCACGCCAGCGCTCCTGCCGGACCTCATGCGCACGCTCGTGCTCTCACCCGGTACCTGAGACAGCGTCAGATCATCAATGAACTGGAGAGAATGCA
The DNA here is from genome assembly GCA_039880875.1 of Aspergillus pseudoglaucus. Lineage (NCBI taxonomy): Eukaryota > Fungi > Ascomycota > Eurotiomycetes > Eurotiales > Aspergillaceae > Aspergillus > Aspergillus pseudoglaucus. Next base: position 157,574 of record JBDODC010000040.1, on the reverse strand, counting down.
CGACGCCCGCATCGCTCTTCCGCCTACGTCCGATGGCCCCGTGACATGGGAGGTGTACTCGCGTGATGGAAAGAATACCATCCGTGCCCGTTCCGACATCATGAACCTCGTTCAAGCCCACCCACCCTCGAGGATCCGCCACGTCTCTGTCGACCCTTACTTCCACCCCTACCTCAGCTCCCGGAGCATGTCCAAACTGCAAGATGACTACGGAGTGCGTCTGATGATTCCCGAAGATGTCGACAGCCCCGAGGTTGTGCTCGTCTACGAGGGTCCGTCGGCCAACACTGCCAACTTCGAGATCCCCCGCCAGCGGCCCGCCCCTGCTGAGCTTACTGCCTTCGAGAAGGCCCTCCAAGAAGCACATGACTACTTGGTGGGCACCTTGGGCGATCAGAGCAACGTGGTGGCCAAGTCAGCCGGCGTGCCTGCCAAGTACCAGGAGAAGGTCCGAAAGTTCATCGCGCGCGAGCAGCAAGCTAAGGGTGAGGAATCCATTCCTATTCGCGCCCTCGTTGGCGACAGGACTGGAGCTTCATGCGACGTTTCGCTACGTGGTCCTTCTGGATCTGTGGACGAGTTGATTTCCAAGCTGCAGGCCTTCGTGGTTGAGCAGGAGAAGGATGACCTGGAGCGAGGATACACCACCTCGTTTGACTTCCCTCAAAAGTACGCCAACTTCCTCATCGGCAAGCGCGGCGAAAACATCAACAAGCTGCGCGATGAGTTTGATGTCGACATCAAGGTGGACAGTGGCAAGGTTGAGGTCAAGGGCCCCAAGGCCAAGGCCGATGCTGCTAAGATCCGGATCATCAACCTCGGCAAGAAGCTGGAGGATGAGACCACGCATGTCCTGAAGATTCCCGCCCAGTATCACCGTGAGTTGATTGGGCAGAAGGGTAGCCAGGTCAACCGCCTCCAGGACCGCTACGCTGTTCGCGTTCAGTTTCCCCGGGCGACGATCTCTGATGACCAGTCGCAGGCCGAGACATCCAGTGAAGTCGGTGGTTCTCGCGCCGCTCGCTCTGACGAGGTGGTCGTGAAGGGTCCGAGCAGGGGGGCTGATTCCGCCCGTGACGAGATTCTCAGCCTCTTGCAGTGGGTGGTGGACCACTCGTACTCGACGTCGGTGTCTGTGGCTCAAAGCCAGGTTCCGTCGCTCATTGGCGCGCGCGGGCGTGAGATGGACCGTCTCCGCGCGGACACTGGAGCTCAGATTGATGTTCCTGGAGCAAATGATGCACCGGATGCATCTGGCCGCGTGCAGATTAAGGTCAAGGGCACCAAGCAGCAGGTTGATGAAGCAAAGAAATTCCTGCAGCAACGCGCATCGGAGTTTGACTCTACGATTACCAAGACCATTGACGTGGACAAGAAGTACCACAAGGCTCTGATTGGTGGTGGTGGTAAGTTTTTATTATTGATTCCAGTTGATTTCTTTTCGTCTACAGTAAGCTAATCATCAATTCTTTTTATGTGCAGGTGCAAACATCCGCAGGATTGTTGCTGACGCTGGTGGCCCTACTGATGGCAGCGCGGCTCGACTGGTCAAGTTTCCGCGCCCTGACAGCACCGAGTCTACGATCCGACTGGAGGGCAACAGCAATGTGGTTGAGAACATCATTTCCACGATCGAGGCCTTTGTCAAGGAGCGAGAGGATCAGGTGACAGCCAATGTTGAGGTTCCACCCGCGCAACACCGTATGCTCATCGGTCGGGGTGGTGATACCCGCCGTGGAATCGAGTCGCAATACAATGTGACCCTGGATATTCCCAAGCAGGGCTCGGGTCGTTCCGACGTCAAACTCAAGGGTTCCAGCGACGCTGTCGAGGCCGCCAAGGAGCACATCCTGGGCATGCTTAAGGACCAGCAGGGCGAAACGGTGGAAGTCCCGCGGCACCTGCACCACGCCGTTTCTGACAACGGCGCGTTCTTCCGTCGTCTTCGGAACGACTACCAGGTGACAGTGGATCACGCGGGCCAGCAAATTCCGCCCCGACCGGTTGCGGAAGAGTCCCGAGCCGTCGGCAACGGAGCGACCTCGCTTCCGCTCATCACAGACGACCCCAGCGAATCCCTTGACGCTCACTCCTGGAAGGTCGTCGACAACGCCGTCGAGGCTGACCCCTCGCAGCCCGCCACCTTCCCCTGGGTTCTGCTGGGCAGCGGCGACAACGTGACCCGCGCCAAGACCGCCCTGGAGAAGGCCATCTCCAGCGCCTCGCAGCAGTCCTCGACAGGTTACCTGATCCTGCCTGACCCCAAGACCTACCGCTTCGTGGTCGGCCAGGGCGGCAGCCAGATCAACACGATCCGCAAGAAGACTAACTGTCGGATCAACGTGCCCAAGGACCAGGCCAAGGGCGAAGCGATCGAAGTCAAGGGAAGCAAAGACGCCGTCGAGCAAGCTAAGGAGTTGATTCTGGAGGCTGTTGCGGCTGGATTGGCTGGTCGTTAATCTTTTTGATCAGTGCGGTTTGATGGTTGGCATTTCTTTTCTTTGCGCGTTTGAAAAAGTCTATATACGACATATTTATTCATGTGATTTAGCTATCTTCTTTTCCTCTTTTCTTTGATTCCATTCTTGTACCTTTTTTTGCTTTAGATAGACTTGTTTATTGGCATAAAAGAGTGCGTTTCTGCAATCCATTGACTTCAACTGGTTTTGTTGACAATCTGACTACGTCTGTGTTACTATAGTGTTGGTGGCATTGGGACCTCGGCCGCATCGTGCGGCATTGCCGAATCATGCCATTGCTTATCCAGGGGAAAAGGGGAACCTAAACGTTGGCTTTCTCATGCTCTATTCTATCTCTCTTCGCCGAACCATCGCCGTAGCTAGGAAATGAAAAGGAAAAGGAAACGAAAAGAAAAGGACAGCATGTCTTGTCTTGTCTTGTCTGCATTGGATATCACCCAGCAACCAGCTAGTTAAAAAAAAAGTAAAGAAAAAAAAAGTAGTAAAAATCGTCAAATAAAACCATAAAATAAGAAAATCGCATGCGCAGGCGAGACACGACACGACACGACACTCCCATGCTAAATTGGACCGGAACCCCCAAGATCAATATGAACGGGAAAATATAAATGCTTTTTCTCTTTTTTTCGAGATAAAATTACTGCTGGTTCTCAGCAGCAGCGGCATTCTGCAAATACTGATAGGTACCGTAGGCAATCGCACCACCGAGCAAGAGGAACGCGTACAGACCGACACCGAGACCAGAGCCCGAGCTGCCGCTGGACGAGGACGACGAGGAGCTGCCGTGGGTGCTGGGGGCTGGGTCGCCGGGCTGTCGCATTTATTAGCCCCAGTTCATATATTGCGCTGCATAAGGAAAAAGAGGGGAGGCAATGGGGGGCGTACCATTCTCTTCAACTTCCCGACGTACATGCCGTCGAGCAATTCGCGGGCTTCGTCGCTGTGGCCAACATCCTCAAAGGCTTCTGTTGAGTCTTGGCCGCCGACATCAAGGATGACTTCCTCGCCACCACTTTTGCCGTTAGTATCCTTCTTTTTGTTGTGTATTGTAGGGCGCAATCGGGTTGCTGGGTGGGGAGCTTACGGGTGCTCGTCAACAAACGAGGAGCAGTCGTAGACCTTGTCGTGGACGATGAGGTACAGGTCCTTCTTGGTGGTGTGCTCGGAGACCTCGGCGAAGGTGAGTTCTTTTTCGGCCATTGTGCTGTTTGTGTTGTGTAGAAGTACTGGTGATGACAGGTGGTGTTAGTTTGTTGGGAATGGAGATGTTTATTTGGCCAGATTGCGATCAGGGGTATATAGTAGTAACTCACGGGGACTGAGAGGAGGGGCTCAAGAACTGAGATATACAGAAAGCAGATAGATCAGAGTCAGATATCAAGAGTAATATAGAGAGAGTGAGAGTAAGATAAGTAGAATAAGAGAAAGGAAAAGAAAAGAAGACTGCCGATCCAGACCGTGAGATATTGCCGGCGGTCTATCCGCTGATTCTGCCCGGTGCCAATCAAACCGGACCTATTAGAATGTCTCCCCAGTATCTACATCTGGCATGTCTATCCGCGTACAGTTTATCCGTGCAATAATACCGTTCTTAACCTCGGCCTCCTCCCGGTTCGTGCTGTCGGGATTAGTCTATTGTCCACCATCGACCCCGCGCGGAATTATATACTCTCTTCGTACTCTCTAGTACAATTGACTATGTTCAGTTACCGATAACACATGCATATTCGTCACTCGTCAATGCTCATAATACATCCGAAATCAAAAAATATCCAACGCCTCTACCAAGTTCACCATGATCATCATGTACAAAAGAACAAATATAACAAGCAGGGGGAAAAAGGAAAAGAAAAGAGATCACTTCGCAGGGACCCGCTCGTAAAACACAATATACGCCTGCTCGTTCTGCAGCCGTTCCTTATGCCGTAGTTCGCGTGGTTGAAAGTCTATCACCCGATCGTCGTCGAACTTCCGCCAGCAATGACGCTGCGCATCCCGCACGAGTGAGATATAGTGTCCGCTGCCCATCGACGGCCCTATGTGGCGCAGGACCCCGTAAGCATCATATGTGAACGGGGGTACGGTCGCTCCCATCGGGGTCGGGGTCGGAGTGGGCTGGCCTGGTTCTGGGGAAGAGGATGAAGATGGGGGAGGAGGCGAGGATATCACAAATGGGTCCATTCTCAGCCCGTACAGCGGAAAGTCTATTGGTGTGTGGATCTTGCGTGCGCTCTGTGTCTTTGAGGCGGAGAAGCGCTTGAAATGGACCACGAGGATCTGGGGTGCCCGGGTGATAATTATCTTTTTCGTGGCGACTCGTTCGCATTTGCAGTATGGGCACTTCCAGACCTCGTCGCCGCTTAACATTTCCTCCTGTGTGTAGCTGCGTAGACAGCTGTAGATGTCCCCCGTGCCTGACGTGGGGATTTCTACGCTGATGCTGTAGAATGCCTCGTATGTTGTTGATGTGCGTTGGCACGTCGTGCATCGTAGTCGACTTGCGTGCTGCCCCGCAAATGAGGACGAGATGAACGATTCTTCCCGGTGGCAGTACCGATCCCACTCGATCCGCGACACCTTCGGGACCGGCATGCGCTCCCGCTGCATCTCCTCGGCAAATGTCAACGGCCGCAGTGGCGTGCGCTGCCAGTTGATGTTCAGATCCTCGTGCAGGCAGTCCACCAAGAAGTCAAAGAATTCCTTAGCGTCCTGCTGGCGGTCGATCGCCCATTCCTGGTTCAATCGCCCGCAGAAGTTTCGAAACGATGTCGGCACAATCACCTGCACATCGCCCCTCCACAGCGACCGGATCAGATTTGCAAACAACCCTGGCATCACCCCCTGCGAGCCCTTCCAATTCTTCTGTACATAGATTCGGAATCGGTTGTCGTTGAAGAACTTGCTCAGTGTCATCGTCGCGCTGAGACACTGCAGTGTCGAGTTCATATAACACGTGACGCCAAAGTTCGTCAGCCCTGTTCGCGGCAGCTTGGGTCGGTTCAGACCTGACGGATACAGTGCTGTCCTATTCGCCGAGTTTTGTCGTTCCAGCGGCGGCTGGATCTGTCGTCCTTCCGACACCCCACTGTATTTCGGCCGGGGCACGGCGGGCGGAGGCCGCGATGGTGCCTGTGGAACTTGAGGAGCCGCATAGGTGGGCAGAGGAGGTGGTGCCGGCGGTCGAGTATGAGGCGCAGTCATCGATTCCTGGATCACATGTGGCTCCGGGAACCGGCGCAGGAAATCTTCATATGTATGCACGAATGGCGACGGCGGCGAACTTGCAGGTTTCTCTTCGACGCCATCTACTTCCTCCGGCTCTTCGGTTAGAGGCTCTTCCTCCTCTTTCACCGTATCAATTTCCTCGTTTTTCGACTTCTCCATCCACGCAGTGAGCTCCTCGGGGTTGAGAGGTTTGTACTCGCGAAGCCGCCTCTTTCGTACTTCTAGACTGGAATTCGCGCTCACCACGGTTGGCACTCTTCCTAGAGGTCTCCCCGGCTTGCGAACTGGTCGCTTTGCTTGGATCGATCCCATGACGACTGCTGTCGACGACGTGGCTAGCGACTGCTGTCCAAGCAGATCAATCCACGCATCCAAGCCTCCCAGCAACAGTGCTGGAGGTCGCCCATCCTTTAATGGTTTGTAGGCATTGAACTCGTAGAGTGTGTCATGGAGCGCCCGTAGATGAGGCGCCGAAGTCCCAACTGGCGACCCTGCGAGGTAACTGACCGAGTCCGTCGATTGATCATAGTAAACAACCATATCAAACTCATTCCGCCTTTCGAACAAAGGCTGCTCATGTTCTGGCGATACCACAAGCCGCTCCTCCAGCTCTTCTGCCGACACGTTGGGTTTCAATGCGACGGGCTCGATACAAATCACCGATTTGGCGTAGATATGTCCATGGTCGTACTGGTCCCGCGGACGGACATCTATTAGTAGAATGTTGTATTCTCGTAAGTAGTCGAGTAGCTCTTGTGCCTCAATCGCTGGTCGATGTGGCAGGTCGGCCGTGCTGCTCTTCACCGGATGTATACCGTTGGGAGTCTGAGACCGATACGGATCATATAAGCTGTTCCGACTAGGACTAGCGCTAGGAGAATTGATCAGATGTGAATATCTTGAGTTGTTGGCACGCGATATTTCTGTCGAAGTACGCGGAGGGTTCGAGGGTGGTTGCGATGGCACGGTCCATATCGGACTATACGCTGGATCGGGCGCGCGGGGCAGCGAGGTGTCTAGAGGAATCTTTGGCGGTAGTGAGGGTACGCTGGGGGAGGACCCCATACTCCGAGGGCCAAGGGGACGGCGCGGAGGCACAGGGGGAGGGTATAGAGCGGTCGTCTGGGATAGGTTCGATGATGGTCGTGGGGGATGATCGTCAACATATCCTGAGGCCGCCGGCATAGCCAGCGCTCCATTCTGTCCGACAGCCATGGAGTTCTGGTTATTTGTCGTGGATGGTGTCGCTTTTAACTTGGCAAACCTCTGAGCCAGCATATCCTCCGCAGGTGCGGAAAACCGGTTGTTGTTCAACTTGGCTTGCATAGCTGACCGTTGGTATTCTGACGGGCTCGGCATCCGGATTGAACTGCTGCTTGAATCCTCCGGTCGACCTCTTGAGCTACCGCTAGGAGCCGGGGAGTTTGTCGCAGATTCCCCCGAGGGCTGGGTGTTGCTCACGAGATTATCCTGGATTATCTGTTTCTTGATTTCGTCCATTGTTCCTTGTTTTGTCCGCACTGCCTGTATTTTCCAATCAGCCAAGGCCATACAGGAAGTGGTTATTTTTCTCAATGTGAGGCCTACCATCATCAAATCCGCAAACTGCTTGTACCATCCAGGTGTTTGGTTGACTGTCATTTTGTAGTCGGGGTGATGAGGGATAATGTTGACAGTGATCTCGGAGGCGCGAAGGTAATGTACATAGGCTTGATCTGGCTTGTCCTTATCGGCAAGGCTTTTCGCATTTTCGATTGCTTCGTATGCTCGTTTCATCAATATACTTAACTATAAGTCGAGTTAGCACTTCCTAGTCATTCCCCGCACCAGGTACATTATAGCCCAAACAAAGAACCTACCGGGGTAACATCATTTACATCCAGCAATGCCGCCTCATCCTGAAGATCCTTGATATTCGGGAACCGAGGCGGTCCACCTCCAGCCGGTGGAGAGTCGTTGCTGCCATTCCCATAAAATCGACCCGGTTGCCCTCCGCTCGAGTACACGCCACTCACAAGCGATTGGGGGCGATTGTTGCTCGCCCACGGCGCGAAATCTGGGGGCGAAGGTAAAGTCGCTGCATCGGAGGACATGTTCCCAGTATTATGAAACCATTCAACGCATCGTTCGACTCTTTTTTGAGCTTAAACGAGGGTATGGAGCAGGCGGCGATATTCCAAGGTCGGATCGGAGGACGGCACAGCGATTGACGGAGGGGGAGAGTACGTAGGAGACTGCGAACGACAACCACACAGATGCGCAAGAAATGACAAGAAGTATTCGTAATCGTTCCAAGCCAAGCAGCGTAATGCAGTAAATCACAGGCAAAAACTAAAAAGCAACAGAATGGAATAATAAGGACGAGTTGCTGTTCAGTTCACCTTCGGGACGTGGCTGTGGTCCGGGGTAAGTCATGTGACATTATACTCACCGCCCAATGCACCGCCACACGTGGGCGGTGAATGTAGTGGCTTATGTAATGCGTACGCCTCAGTTGATCTGCCTGGAGCTGTTGTGCATCAACTCATCGCAGTCGCTCTCGTGTTTGGCCCAAACATCGACTGCTTTTTCTCTTATTGATTCTTTGGTATCTGTATTTTCCGTTTTGTTTTGGGTCTCTGATTCATCTGGTTTCTGCGAGTATTCTCTCGCTTTGATTCCCTTTCTGGCTGGTCCCTGCCTAACGTCATAGCGATCATCCCCTCCTCCGTTATCAGAACGTCTCTGGCTTCAATTGTAACTACATCCGACTTCTCGTCCCCGTCACCATGGCGAGTTGGTTCTCGTCAACTTCGCCGCTCGATGAGCGGATCGAGCGAGCTACATCGTCTTCTTTGTATGTTTGTCTACATGTGTTTATCGGGTTCCGCAATTGGATGTTTCCCCCCATATCAGGGCGGGTCCTAACATAACCTCTCTTTTTCAGGGAAGACATTGCCCTCAATTTAGAAATCTCTGATCTCATCCGATCGAAGGGTGTACAGCCAAAGGAGGCGATGAGAGCGTTGAAACGACGGTTAGAAAGTCGGAATCCAAACATACAATTAGCGACTTTGAAGGTTGGCTCTTTTCTCTCGATAACATTTACGCTTGGCATGCTCATCGGAGGTTATCTTGCTTTAGTTGACAGACACGTGCGTGAAGAATGGGGGCACACATTTTCTTGCTGAAATCGCATCGCGCGAGTTTATGGATAACCTTGTATCGCTCCTCAAGGCGGAGGGCGCCCCGCTCAACAGCGACGTAAGAGAGAAGATGCTAGCGCTTATCCAGGATTGGGCGATGGCAGCACAAGGGCGTATGGACTTGACTTATGTTGGACATACTCACCGGAAGTTGGAGGACGAGGGGTTCCCATTCCCTCCCAAGTCTGAAATCAGTGGCAGTATGCTGGAAAGCAGCGCGGTAGGTCTTTTCTTTCATGTTTCAAGTTCTGATGAGAAGCCCCTGTACATTGACATTTACTTGACTTATAGCCTCCAGAATGGATAGATTCGGACGTTTGTATGCGCTGTCGGACACCGTTCAGTTTCATGAATCGCAAGCACCACTGCCGGAATTGCGGCAACGTTTTCGACGCTCAATGCTCAAGCAAATCCCTTCCTCTACCCCATCTGGGCATACTACAACCGGTGCGCGTTGATGATGGATGTTATGCGAGGTTGACGTCGAAGCCGTTCCCGCAACCTAACCTTTCGGACCGTTCTTCCTTTAAAAACAACTCTATCACCAAGTCTAACGCGATGGAACCCCGAACAGCCAGGGTGGAAGGTGGCTTTGATGATGACTTGCGTCGGGCTTTGGAAATGAGCCTGGAGGAGGCTCAGAACAAGGGTTCCGCAGGCTACGTCCCACAGGCTAAACTTGCCGACGCCCAGCCTCCGACTGCCCAGCCAAATGTCGAGGAGGAAGAGGATGCGGATCTGAAGGCTGCTATTGAGGCTTCTCTGCGGGATATGGAGGAACACAAACAACAACACGCTGCGGCTTTGAAGAATCGCACTACGGAGCCTCCTGCGCAAGACACACCGAGTGCGGCAACGCCTTTGCCTAAGAACCCGTACGAACTCAGCCCAGTGGAGGCGGAGAATATCCATCTTTTTGCTACCCTGGTCGACCGATTGCAACATCAGCCACCTGGAACTATTCTCAGAGAACCCCAGATTCAAGAGTTGTATGATAGTATCGGATCTCTTCGACCGAAGCTTGCAAGGAGCTATGGTGAGACAATGAGCAAGCATGGTAAGTTCTTTTTTTTTTTTTTCAATGCAATACACTAGATTGTTGACACACCTTGCTTAGATACTCTCCTTGATCTTCATGGCAAATTGTCGACGGTGGTTCGCTATTACGACCGTATGTTAGAGGAGCGCCTGTCGAATGCATACTCGCAACACTCAATAGGGTATGGGGCTGCTCCTCCGAGGCAATACCCTGGCGTGTACCCTTCTATGCCTCCCCCTCCTTCTGGTGCCGATGGAAAGGCTGGGCTGGAGAACTTCTACTATGGACAACCCACTGCCGAAGCGCCACCGCCCTCTGTCACACCGTATGCGCAACAGCCTCAGTTCGAGAGGAGTGTTCCTGATGGCACTGGTCATACCAGGAGCTCTAGTATCTACCCGCAGCCCCCTCAGTCAGTTCCCTGGAATGGAACTGCATATCCTCCCGTTGCTTCTCCGCCACCTTCCAATTCGATGCAGTCACCGTACTCAGGCCAAGCAGCTCCAGCGCAGTATTATACAGCACCGACGCTGCCAGGGCAAGAGTACACTTCCCGACCATCAGGGGAGCCGGAAACGCCGTATCAGCCGTCGCCTATGGTGCAACATCAGGATCCTCAATACCCCCAATACCCCCCGGCGCCATCCGGGTATCCGCCGGCGCCAGTGCTTAGCGCACCGGAGCAGCCGCCATCTGCAGACCACCAGTCTTCTGGATACCCGTACCAACAGTACGCAGAGACTCCTCCGATGCCAATGAGTGGGCAACCGGCTCCTCAGCAGCAGCAGCAGCAGCAGCCACCACCACAACAAGCGCAGCAATCCTACTATTACCCACCACCGCCGCAGCATGAGCCGCAACAGCAGGCACCTGTGCCGTCCGCATATCCACTCCAATCACAGGCAGGCACGTATCCTACTGGGCCGGACGTTTCGCCGGTTTCTGCACCAAGCACACACTATGCACCACCTGCAGCGTCTCGACCGCCTGTGGAGGAAAGCTTGATAGAGCTGTAGTGCTTATTTGTCCTTTTATCCTTTCATATTTTGCTTGAGCCATGGCGTTACTCTCCTTATATAGTATGATACCAGAATAAGAGACTTGGTTGTTACAGGTAGCGAGTGTGTATATAAGTGGGGATTGGCATGGATAAAGCACCCGGTAACTTGTATGGAAAAGATCACCAATTCACTTTCAGCGTTTTGTGGCGTCTTTAACGCGTAATTAATAACCCGCCGGTTGCGGTCGAGCCAAAGTGAAGGTGAGCTTCCTCAGGCCTCTTTCTGGTCCAGGCTTTCTTTCTCTTCTTCTTCTTCTTCCTCCACTGTCCTCATCCTCAATTTCTCTCTTGTCTTTTTTCTTCTTTTTCTTCTTCTTCTTCATCCTCATCAATCTTCATCTTCATTCTCATTAGTCACAAGTAACTATACTGTTTCACTGTACTCTGTATTACCTCCGTCTTCACGTGGCTCTGTTCTCTCGGTCTTTTCTCCAATTATCCTGCATCGCGCTCCAACTCTCGGCCATAGACAAGACAGTTCCAGAAGCATAGTAATCATCGCTTCGTTCGGTTATCTGTGGTCTGGTTATCGTCGCTTATTTGCTCTGTACAGCTTCCCCAGAAAAGGGTCACTACTGCTACGGCACAGCTCCTGCTACGGCCACTACCGCTCTGCCGGATCTCCTCCCCTAGTGCTTCTCCTTAGACCTCGGTCTCCATATTTCGCGCCGGTGATCCCTGGCCCACTCGCCGTTCGTTGAGTCGTCGCGCATTCCTCGGAGTTTTTTGCCTTGCCCAGAGAGAGACAAGACAGACTCACCAACCACGCACCTAGTTGGCAGCCCGGCCGACCACTCTCGAGACGGCGTGTTTTTCTTTGATTATTCGCCGTCATGCCGAATTCCAACACCACTTCTTCCCCCGTCAAGCGCCCGGGCCTGGGGCGCCGTGCAGTTTCCTCTCACGCCGTTGTCACGCGCTCGACCTCAACTACCGGAGATTCGTCCGACCCAAAATCCCACGTCGTGCACCGGCATCATCATCCTCGCCCGCACCTCGTCGGCCACCGTCACAACCACAACCGCAACCCTTCCTACGGAAAGAACGTCAACAAATCACAGCGACTTACTTCCGGAGCCGAACCTGGCCGTCATCATCAGCGCAAAAAGTCTGCGCCCGCAACACCCGTTGCGAGTCCCCCGCGCGGTGGTCCTCACGTGCGCTGGGAGGAGGGTGAGTTCGAGGATCTGAATCCGACAGCGTCGATGAAGAAAAATAACTCGAGTCCCGCGTTGCGACGATATACATCTACAGGTACAGCTCCCAGCAAGAAATCGTTAGTTAGTACCGACCGTCCCCGCTCGAGTTCCGGGAAGAAGAAAACGGTGGGTTTTGAGATCGGAGATTCGGACAACGACGACGGTGACTGGGAGGATACTACGCAGTCGCCCGAAAGCACTAGGCGTAGTTCCGTTGCACAGTCCAAGGAAAGCGTGGAGAACGCTGCAGCGCTAGTGGATCCTTTGATATTTGTCAAGCGCCCTTATCCTCAAATACCGCGAGCGACCAGTCTCCCGGAGCCGACCAGCCAGAGTTTCGCGCGGGAAGATCAGTCAACGGACGAGGAGGAGGGACAAGAACCGCAGCACGAGGAGAAAGAGAGACAGAGATTTCAGGGACAGCAAGATTCGCAACAAGATAACAAGCAACAGCAAGAAGTCGGCCAAGTACCTGAACCCAGTGCGATTGCATCACGTCTTATCAGTCCAGCACTTTCGGCCAAAGCCCCCCCCACCATGTCCTCCATATCCGCGATGGCCATGGCCAAACCGACGGCTATCGATACTGCCATTTCACGTACTGCTTCGCTGAATAACCTGAAAGCTGGCCAAGACGGCTCCCGACGCATGTTGCCTTCACCAAATCCCGCCTTAGCAAGTACCCCCGGAAACCACACACAAGCAACTTCATCATCGATCGAGGGAGGCGTGTCCAGGTTCATCGTGAACAACAATGGGGCTTCCAGGGCAGATTCTGATCCCAATACCCCGTCCTCGTTTCTACCACACTATCACCCGCAAACTCCGCCGTCGCCCGGCACTACGATTAAGCCTCGTGCGTCCCCGCCCTCGAGACTTCCTGGCGCAGAGCCACCATCTCGAACACAGCAGAAGCTCTGGCTACAGCGAACGGCTGCGTTGAACACATCCCCTCCTGATGTTCATGATACGGTGCCCCCGTCGGCGATGGATGGGACCTTCATGGCTTCAGCGCACGGCCGACCAGGAACTGGAGCGTACGATGCGGGAAGAGCACTTGTCAACGGTTCGGCCAGATCAGGCGGTCCAGCACACGACAATGAAGCCAAGCAAACCCGCAAGGCATTCGAGAAGACCGCTCTAGAACTCACAGTCGTCCGACGATTCCAGTCACCGACCGCAGATAGTTTCAGTCGGCTAAGGTCCGTCATCCAGGAAACCAGAGGTCCCGAACGAAGCAACACATCACTCGGTCAACCGGTCAAATCAGCACCTGCTTTAACACTCCTCAGCGACGGACAGCAGTCGAGTCGGGGATCCGGTCAAGCTTCGAGTCCGGATTCGAGACAGCTCGCGGGTAGGAGGATGAGGCCATCTGTCTCAGAGACGGATGATTCGTCTGTCAACGACTCCGGTGATCGGCCGAAATCTCAACACCCATCTCAGCGGATTCTTTCTACTTCTGACGATACGGCAACCGGAAATCCTTCGACTGACGACGACGCAGAAACCAATGAATACAACGACACTGAGATGATGATCCGTCGCATGTGGGATAGTCGCATTGTGGCTTCTTCTGCGTAGCCGCCCTACTTTCGTCCTTTTTTGTTCTTTTACTGCAATTGTTAAGCAAGCAACCTTTCGGCGTTTCGGTTTCGCATTAGCATCATCATCATGATCAGATTGATTGACTTGGAGGAACACATTCAGTATATGATTATTTACAGCAGAACGCATTGATTGCTTCAACAGGAGACACTTTTGTCTATATATCTTCCTTTATTTTTTTTTTTTACACTTGTTTTGCTTGGTTGGCTTTTTTTATTTATTTATTGCATGGGACATGATTACTGTTACTTAATGTATGTATCTAGTTTATGGCAGCATAGGGCTTGGTTTATTTTGTTTCTTTTCATACATGCAGTTCATACATGTGTACTCTGCTCTGTATAGGACAGTTGTGTGTGGTGCTCTACTGTGAATATGTGGTTTAAATGACAGTGGATACCGACGGATGACATGTATAGTGGAGCACCTCAGCATAGAGGGTGCTGGGCCCAAACCCGGAACTGTGGGCAATTAGCCAGGCTAGATAATGAGTACAAAGTGTTCTTTCTCTGTAAAAGATTCTTGGGGGCTTCAAGTTCTTCATACCGAGTAATTGCTGGATTCTCAATCTCTGGGTCACATGATCAAGAAATGTGATAGTCGACGACATTGGACCTCAGGCTCAATATTCCACATAAAGTATGTACTTCTCCCTGCTCTCCGGGCCGGAAGGAGTTAATTAATAGTTCACCTTCAACACCATGCTAACTACTATCTATTATGAGGTTGTTGACCTCGATGGATAGATTACTAAAATTGCAGATATTGGACGCGAAGGTACTGCAACTATTTTCTCGGTCACTTTACCAGTTGCCAGTGTTGACTTGATTTCGCAGAGAAGGACGTGGAAAGATTGATCCCATGGATATTCAAGCATGCTGATACTGCAGAGGAAAATCACATGGATGACTGGTCAGAAGGGGGTCGTGAATCTAGCGGGTTTTTTTCAATGATCTTTTTATCTATCGCATCGAGCAGAACGCCCCAAAAAAAAAGGGTAGAGGATGCGAGTCCGGTGATGTCGTTCTCAAAGCTTCTCTGAAAGTAGTACATGAGGTCAATTTGCTCAAGGAAAGTTGGAAAGTGTTTAAGAGGGAGTACTTCAAGCATTTTATCAGCTCGCAGGGTGTGATGTTAAGGATGTTGTTGAAGACTATTTATTCTGTCATTAAGGGTTCAGAAGACCATCTGATTTAGTAAGTCATCAATCATTCACAGAGACTCTGGTATCAACGAGTGTGAAAGCTTCACTCTATCAGGATTTGAACTGAAGTATAGACTTGGTGTTGACCGATCTATCACTAAAGCGAGGGTGTAGTCATTGTAGGTCCAAAACAAGAATTCCTGCCCATTATCTCCTACATCGGAGTATATCGTTCAATATTTCCGAATTTTCATACCATTTTCTGACATTCCTTATTGGTACGAAGAACAAAGCTGGGTGAATTCCTAGGAAACTGTCCGCGTGATGCTAGGCCAGCTCGCTAAAAATCTATGTATACCGCAGAGTCCCAGCATCGCTTTCTGTGACCAGGGAAAATTTTTGATTGGTTTTCATGGCCTTTGTATACATATTGCCGTGGGCCCTTCACAACCGGTTTGATCTTCAGGGGCCATTTGAATGGGTGCTCAGAAAGCGAGTTTCAAAGTGAATTTTACACGAGGCTACAACTTGTTTCTAAATGGGGATTGGCTTAAGGCTATGCATGCTTTGACACGATTATCTCGATACCTCCTAGGTGGAGATGCCAGTTCAATGCTGTACGGGCATATTTGCAAAAAAGAAGCTGATACTACAGCTGAAGGCGTTCGATTGTCATTTCTATCTCAATGGGCATTTGTCGGACCCTCGTACACTTATATTACTGGGTAACAAGTTGATAAAGATATATGCGCAGTCAATGAATCAAGAAGACAACCTGAGAAGTCATGGATCACCAGACACCCGCGTCTTGTCTAAACATACCAAATGGCAATGAAGATTCAGCGGCGTATGCATGGAGTGATTAATACGAGACATTCGCAGTACGAACCGCGGCTCATCGTCCATCCAGGTAGTCAGTACCCCTTTATATACATAAATAGTTGGTCGAACATCCAGTTATTAAGATGATAAAAAAGAATGTACAGTATATGGTACATCAAACCACAGAAACCCGTGACACATACATAGATAGCTTAGTGAAACTCAGAATAAAGAGTCATAATCATACCCTAGCCCGTTCTTTACCACCTCTCCCACGGGCTCCTCTACCACCACCACCGCCGCCACCGCGATTCCCGCCGTGACCGCGTGGTTGGCTTGAAGGATGATGACTGCTCTGCTGTTGCTGTTGTTGTTGTTGCTGTTGCTGGGTCTGCTGCTTCTTATCTCGGTTGTTGTTATCAGAACGATGTTGATTCAGTTTTTGCGTCAAGACGGAAGCATCTGATGCAGGTCGAGGTTCACTACCGCCAGCGCCACCATCTTTACCTCTTCCACCACCACCACCGCCGCCGCCGCCTCGTCTCTTGTTGCTGCTATTGTTATTGTTGCGAGATGACCCCTTACCACGACCACCCCGCGTACCTTTCCCTTCTTGAGCCGTAGAAGAAGATTCAGGTTGCTCCAGATCAGGCAGCCCCTGCACACGTCTACTCTCCTGGTCCCACCATTCCTGGAACTCCTGCTCGGCCTGGATATCCTGTAGGTTGTACTTTGCCGTTGCAGCTTCGTGGATCTCGTCTTTTTCTGTCTGCTGCTGCATGAGGATGGCGGCGAGCGACAGGGAGTTGGCCGAGGGCGTGTGGAAGCTCGTTTGATATGGTTCTGGGCGAGGGATATGGCGGACGGATTGGATGACTGGTGGTTGTGGTTGTGTGTTGTTTCTTGGAGATGGAGCAAAGGGAACAGGTGTTGTGGATGGTCCAGAGGCTGTGGAGGATTTCAATGGCGATGGTGTAAGTACGTTGGCTGAAACGCTGTGGCTTTGTGTCTGTACAGGTGCTGCGGTTTTCGGGGGAGGTGGTGGTGTACCCGCAACCGTTTGACGGAGAGTCATAGCAGGCCGTGGAGGGGTCTTCATAGATTGAGATCCCTCTCTGTTCATCCCCAATGGAGGATCGGGATTGTTGGCGGGGGCCGGTGGCAGTTTCCAAGGATTCTGCGATGCTTCTTTGGCTTTCTGCTCCGCAGCAAGTCTTTCCTGCACCTGCTGTTGCTGGAGCTTCTTCCGTTCCTTTTGAGATAGCTTCGGAGAGGCGTTGCTGCTGCTTTCTCGCCGAGATTCCTTGGATATACCTAGACTGAGGTTGGACACCCGGGTTCCTGACGTCTCGGCCATGATATCTCTCAGATCTTTCTTGTCAGCTGCCATTGGTGATCTCCAAGGAGCCGGGACGCCGATATCTGGAGTGAAAGACACCCCATTCTTTCTCTGCAACGCCCCGACTCGGGTTTCTGATGGCGACTCTGCGAGAAGCGTGTCTTGAGGTGATGCCATCTGGCCATCCAAGAAGCTCCGGTCACCGAATGATTCCTCTTCGATAAGACTAGACCCAAGCAAAGGCGACTCGGTCACGTCAACCTGCCTAGATCCCCGAATCGGTGTCTTTCCTTTCATGGAATCACCCGGCGATAGCACAGCTTCTTCATCCATCTCGAACATCAAGTCATTGGTAGAGTGCTTGGACTTCAGAACCGGACTTCTTGCTACGTCTGAAATTTCCTTCAATGGTCCTGCCTTCGCCTTCGCCTTCGATTTGGATGGCGGCCCTGGCTTTTCATTTCCCGTTTGTCGAGTCTCAACCCGGTCCATACGGGACTGAAGCTTCATCGAATCGATCCTTCGTTGCTTGTCACGCTCGACTAAACCGACGAGTTCCGGGTATTTCTCAAAGACATATTCGTCAGAATTACGACCCCGAGATATGGGGAAACAGGCCATTTGGTTGTCATGACATATTGAATCAAGTTCGCTAAGCAGTTCTTCGTCAAGGTCCTTTAGAAGTCTGTACAATATCGTCAGATACCATCGAATAAAATACATAACAGCACTTACCCATTCGATAGCAAGTCCTCTAGGTTTAAGCAGATGTACTCCAGTGCAGCATCCTTGAACTCCTTGACGTAGCAAGGTGCGATGATGTTGAGAAGATAGCAGACGTTGCGATTGTGTACTTTAACCACATCAGCACACCATTTCCATTAACGTACTCCAGGCGAATGTACTCACCAAACCTGCCAAGCATCTTCTGACACACCTGGGCCAGCTTATCGACCATCAACTCGTTTGCCGTAAACGCAACATCAATCACAAGATCGATGAAGTCTTCAAGACTCTCCGACCGAACCTCGTCGAAAAGCTGCTCTTCCGTGTCTGCATATATGTGCCGAAGTACGAAATCAAAGACAGATCGGTCAATGTGCTTGAGGTCGACATGGACCGCATCGTTGGGGTCAGTACGACGCGACGACATCCACCTGCCACCGGAACGGCCATGGAACAGGGCTTCGAAAAACGGACACCGCTGACAAACGACCTGGCTATGCACTCTTCGAGACCCACCGTTCAATTCGACGACCACATCTGCGTTCTCGAAAAATGAGGAGTCATTTATTGCCCAGGCCATATCCGTTTTCAGAGCTTTGGTGGGCTCAACCATCTGCCTAGCTGCTCGTTCCAAGGTAGGTAGTTCCAGATGCGTGCCAATCCGCATGACTTCTGTACGGACTTGACGATATCTCGAGATATGTTCGGGCGAGATTCTGGTTAGCTGCCAGACGTCAAGCGTGTTGTCCGTGTACAGGAAGAACGCAAGATTCAGAATGGCCAAGAAATCAATGTCGTGAAACCGTATTTGACTTCTTCCATCGTTTCCGCACTCGACGTCAAGGACATCGGAAATAGAGAAGTAATACTTCTGCCGAAACTCATGAAAGGCCTTCCGTAGAACTGGGCTGCGTCCGGTTAACATGATCTCATGGACAGGAATCCGCGCCTCGGACTGCGAGCTTGAGAGCCAGACTGTGCCATTGGGTGCATCAAACCGCCCAGATAGAAAACGAGATTCGATATCTGGGATTGACAGGACAGTTCGTTTGATGGACATGACGGGACCAAATCCAGATTCCAAGGAATCATTTTCTGTAATTTGTGCAGTATCGACCGTCGTCCTCAGGGAATCAAACGGCGACAGCGGCAGAAGATCGTTCCACAAGGTGCTCTGGTCGATTTCGATCTGCTCCCGAGTCACATTGCAGTCTCGTTGGGCGACTGCATACGCTCCAAAGGCATTACTGCGCACACCAACGACCCGTGAGAGCCCGGGAATACGAACGAATTTGTAGTCCTTTAATGCCCCTTTAGACTTATGACGCTTTTCCTTTCGCCATGCGGAGCCGGAATTTGTGCAGATAATGATCGAGCCGTCCTGCCCGACATCAACATCCCTAACGGCCATATAGGATCTCTTCACAGACCATTCCCGAGTAGGAGGAGAAAGTGAATTTTTTATTTTTGATGGGTTTGTTGTCGATGTTAGAGCTGGGGAATTCTCCGATTTGTTGACTTGGACGGTGAAGACATCTCCAGAACTGGACAGGGCACAGATGGCGCTTCCACCAGACGTGATCTTCACGATATGATTGGCCGAAGTATCATATCGGGTGGCCATGAAGCTGTCTCTGATAAACCTCGAACTGATATCCAGAGGGAAGGTGATCTTCGAGTAACCATACTGCGAGAACACCCAGACTTCATGGGTTTGGAGAAGTACGGCTGTAGCATGGTCGATGGCAGTAATCATTTGAATTCCAGCACTGAAAAGCGACGATCCCACGCGTCTGGGTGTTGTCTGGACCTCCAGCGAGCGCGCATCCGAATCGACGAGACCGAGCTGGCCTTCATTCTTACCAAATGTGTACAGTCCAGAACTACTGAAAACGACCGAGTGAATCGCTGACGCTGCAGCACCGTAGATAACTTCTTTCTTGAAAGGGTTAAATATCTGCCGTGGGGTCGTTTGAATCGGGACATCGTCACGGTTTTGTGCCCTAGGGAGGTTGTAGCCAAGTTGGCCAAACTTGTTGCTTCCCCAACTAAAAATCTCGCCCTGCTCTGTGATTGCGAGAGAATGATCCTGGCCCAGAGCAATGAAAATGACTTTCTTCTTTACAAGACCACCTGTTTCGATGCAGGTGAAGCTGAATCTGGTGGACTCGTCGCCAGTTCCCAAGCGGCCGCCTGGACCAAACCCACACATAAAGAGGTTTGATTCAGGATCATCCGTGAGGATCGCCGTATGAAGCTTCGACATGACTATGTTTTGGAATTTCACGGGTTTGTTCTTGATTAGCACTGGTAGATCCGTGGATGAATCAGACACGTAATGTCCATCATCTGACCGTTGCTCCTGGTATTCCTGAAAGAACCGCTGTAAGAGATGCTCTGGTCGTTCGAGCGTGACCCGTTCTGGGAACTGGCGATCATCCTGGTCACCAAGACCAAGATTCAAGTTTTTGTTGCTACCAAGCGTGAAGATCTCGTCAGCACCCAGATTCAGGCGAGGTTTCAAGGCGATTCTTCCTGCATAAATGTTATCGCTATCCTGGTCGTCATGTGACGGCACGCTGGACGCAGCATCGCTACCCTGAACGTCCGCCACAATTGTAGGATCTAATGCTGTCGCAGGAGAAACAAATTGTTTGATGTCGCGAGACATGATAGTGGCCCCGTAGACATCGAAGGGACTATATCCGTCTCGATCTTTGATCTTAATCAAGCCGCCATTTGGGTGACCGGTGCCGCCCAATTTACTGAAGTCGGTAGCATCGTCAAAATCCCGGGCCAACAATGCTTGCGCAATAGTAGCATTTCCTGCATACAACGCTCGATGTAGAGCGGTCCACCCACTCTCCCCATCCTGCGCGTATATGTCCACCAACGGTATCTCCAACAAAGCGCTCGCAAAATCGACTGCTGTGGGTTTCGGCGATGAGGCGACTAGGTGAAGAAGCGTTCTGCCATGTAGGTCCCGCGCGTTCAAATCCGCTCGTGATAAGGTCATACCGGGACGCGTGCCACCACTTCGATCAGCACTCGGTGTGCCTGGCGAAGTGCCACTCAACTTTTTGCTTTTCCCAGAAGGACCAGGGGACGAAGCAATCACTGAACCAGGACTTCCGACCTTGAAGGCTGATGTTCCTCCACCACCGCCACCTCCCAGAGCCCATTGGCCGCCGGAGGTATAACCGGCGTTGGCCAGAACCCGCCGGAAGCTCTCGACATCATCTCGCAAAAAGTATTCCCAGAGTTTGCTGCTCATGTGCCCCGAGTTGTCGCGATATGGAAACTCTTATCAGCCCAAGACCAGAACGTCGTCTTTCAACGGCGCACTAGATAATAGGTTGGCGGGCGATAAGAGCGTTCCAGCCGAAATAGGGACAAGTAACCCGTACGGGGATGTGAACAGATAGGTTGTATGCAGTAGCCAATCTCTTCAGCGATCCGAAACGAATGTGGAATAGATGATGCGAGTTCTGAATGTTAAAGACGACGCGAGAAAAAGAATTGTGCGCGAGAGCGTGCCGAGGCGAGTTTGTGCGGAGGGTGGCGCTGACAAGATATGCTTATCGGGACGGATGTCGAACAAAAAAGCGAGGGAGACGCGACCGCGAATTCGACGTCGAGAAAGTAGTTCCAAGAATAATGGTGGCACGTATGGATATAAACGAGTGGAATATGAATATGAGGGGCAGCGAAGGAGTTGATATTCGGAAGATCAAGGAGGGGACTCACTCGAGATGATCGCGATGGTCAGGGCACTGGCCAATCAAAAACCGCGCTCCCCTCCATGCCCCCGGACGAGAAGACACTGTAGGCCAAATGGGGACCCCGACTAGATTCCGTTCATGCTGGGGAACAGTTCACTGTGTTCCAAACTCCCAGAATTTCAAAACTCGATGCTGGAATAGTGCGGGTGGAATGTGCTGGTGTCAATGGCTCCGGATGACCTCGGTATACATGGTCGTGATTGAATGGACAGCTATTGATAGACTAGGCGAACAAGTAGAACCGTGGATCAACGGGTCATCTATTATGCAGTTCATTGAGGAGATAGTTCTGTATAGCCGGCTGTCTATGCACCTGTGCACTCTAACGCTGGTCCGTCCTGAGTACTCAGTCCTATCCAAGGATCCAGGATAGTTATGACAGTTTTCCGTCGTCAATGACTTGGCAGTGAAAACTAAGCATCTGCCGGACAGGTGTTCAGAGTAGACAACTGTGCTGACCAGAAATCTGACAGCGTCTCGCAGCAGCTGACCATCTCATCAAAATAAGTCTTGGTTTCACGAGGGCAAAGATCCTCTTAAAAGAGGACAGTCATCTAACCATAATGGCAACTGATGACCATGATCATACTTTGCATTATTCCGTAGGGTGATCGGAGATTAACTCTGTTCGTTCCAGATATAGATAGGAAATTTAATGTGTATTTCTTTTCTTGTAGGACCTCGCAATCCGGTTGGCAAACCAGCTTACCGTAACACATGTTGATAATGCATCCTCCAGCATATCGTATCTGTACTCCATCCTCCATCTGCATAGAAAAAGAGAACAAAAACAAAGGATCATCTATAGCTCTCTGGCATATAGAAGATGTCTCAGATTGCGCCCGCATAGACGGGTTTCCCGGATGAAGGAACCAGGTCCATCCTGACTGCGATTGGATCTCTCGGCCACTCGGAAGAAGTTGTTCAGCTGCAACTCTGTCGACACCCGTCATCCCCGGACAAGCCACATTGCATATCCTCTAGGAGACATGCAGCACCGGCGCTCGGGAAACATATTTTCAGACGCGTTTTCTTAGCGAGCGATTGTTGGCGAGGCAGCCAGTCGTGACGGACGATTTGGACCCATGCACGCAGCTAAACAAGCACTGACCATTCGATTTTATTTGCTGGAAAACTAGATGTCTCGCGAGCAAACAAATGGCATTAGTTAGCCAATGGAGCCAGAATGTCAAAAACAAGTGCATATGTACAAGTACTCCGTGTACAAAGGAAGATAGAGTGACGAGATATGGAGATGATGCCTTCGTTACATACCAGCTGTATTACCTAGTAATAATACCACAATGTACCAACCATTACGGTTTATTACCTCTCTGCCTTTGACTTTCCACGCCTGTGACAGCTGGCAGAAAGGGGTTGGCTTAACTGGAACCTTAACTAGGAATAGGGGGTCGCAACCTGATTCTCACCGCTGCTGATCGGGTCAGTTTGGCCCCGCGTGTTATTTTTGTGACGGTATGATACGATACAGATGCATGCATTCTTACCGCCTTCAACGTCCGTGGTCAGCAGCAGATAGTAGTACTACATGTAGCAAAATACATCAGGAAAGAAAGAAGAGAATAAATACAATAAAAAGACATAGAAATAAGTGAAGAATCAGAAAATATACCTTGTTTGCAGATATCCCTCCGTAATTTCTGGTATTTAGTGGTCAGGCTGACTGGAATCGAGTCACGGGTTATGCGTCACTGACCCTCAACAAGTCACTTGCGCCTAAGTTATCTATCGACCTCGACTATCGCTTCTTCCTTTTCTTCCTCCCTCATCCTCTCTTCTCCTCTTCTCCTCCTTTTTAAAACTTTTCTTCCTCTTCTTCCTCTAGTGATCATGATTCCTTGATATATCCTCCCCCCGTCCTTCACTCTTTAAACTCGCCCTTCCCCTTCTACCAACGGCTGGCCTGGATCTACCAGTCGTCAATGCGGAGAAGCTCCTAAGGTTGTCTAGACCGCATGCTCCGAAGTCTCCCACGATCCTCTACTTACTCTACTTTGTCTGCTAGGAAACGATGCAGCATTTGCCTGCCATCGTGATCCCGTGTCTGTCTGTTGCTTAGTGCCACAGCCTTGCCTTCGTGATTCTTCTTGATTTCCTCGTCATTGGCTCTCTAGCATGGCCCTCCGCAACGGATCTGTTACCTTCCCCATTCGCTCCTGATCGAACTGAAGAGATCACCTTATCTTTGATTGAAGGCCATTTAATTGCCTCGATTGCGCCGTCCCGTACTATCTACCTATCAAACCCCGAACCTTGTGTCTTGTCATGCATCAACATCCTCGATCGTCGGCGCCTACTGCGCCACCCAGGCCGAATTCCTCCCGTTCGATGGATGCTCCCAGTTCACCAACGTCGGATACAAGGACAAATATTAGAGGGTTGGGAACCGAAAGCGGGTCGGACTCGTCCGAGTGGACGCAGAAAGCTACTCCGCCTGCGAAAGAAGTTATGGCCAAACTGAACCAGATAATTTCGGTACGTCACTGCCTTGATAAAGGGAGAAAATATGATGGGTCGCTGATTCTTTCGCGTGGCCTCACAGAACTATCATACCAAAGCCGCTCTGATCATCCTCCATTCTCGCGTGAAATTACCACCCTCATTCAGTAAGGGCTCTGATACTCCTAGGGTGAACCGATGGGTACGTTTCTCTTCCATCTGCCAATTCTGGATCAAGACTTGTGATCACAGGACTGACTCTTACCCCACGCATTTCAGTTCAACGTGGAGCTCGACGATACCGACGTTCTCAGAGATCAACTCCGAACATGGAGGTTTTGCGATGCTACCGAGAACAGGCCGCCACCTTTGATTATTGAAACCTATCTAGATACTAGAAACCTCACAAATAATCAGAGCTTAGTGATCCTCGATGAGAATGGTAAGAGGTGGGATGTATTGGAATCCTTGGCTATCTCTCGGGAGGCCCATCCCTCTAGGGCTACTCAAACCGGGTCCGACGATATCATCCTCGAACGGTGGAAAGTGGAATTAGGCGACACTTCCAGCAGACTACCGACTGACCTTGGCCCCATTCTACCAACGGTATATAAAAAGAGCATCGTTCTCTTCCGATCCCTCTTTGCCTACTCCAAATTTCTACCGGCTTGGAAATTTGCCAAACGCAACAGGAAGCTACCCAATCCAGCTTTGCAGATCAAATACCGGATCCTGGATGATTATGATCATACTAATAGAAATTCGGGGCTGGATCATTTGACTGTGCCATTGTATGAGACCAGTGGCAAGGTGGTGGATACACACAGTTTTGGCACCACAGAGTCTCCTGCTGGTCCTTTCTCGGTTGAAATCACCTATCGGACAAGCTGTGATTTTCGAGTGGATGATTCAGAGGCCCTATTGAGCTCACGCTTCATGGGAGCTGATGACGAAATATTTCGTCCATCTATCCCATCGGAAGGCATGGGAAAGGCTGAAGTCGGATCAGTGCCCATCCAAAAGCAGCTAGTCGGGGATCCCGATCCAAGTCGCGCCTACGGGAGCTTGTCGACCTTCCATCATGTCGGCCCAACGACCGGTGCAAGTCCGATATCCGCACTGCGGATGGCAAGAGATACCGGTACCCTCTCTCCCTCGCCGACAGGTTCCCCTTCTCATCAAAGGCCTTTGTCGACTGCCAAGATTAGTTCTGCGGGACGTACTGCTGTTCCTGCCCTTACAGGCGAAGGTGGACATGCTAGACGTTCATCAATGTCTTTTCAACCATTCAAGGCCCCGCCTCTGTCCGCGTCGCCCTCGCTGGTGGACCCTCCACTTGGCGCATCGCCTCGTTCGAGCGCGTCCCGGCTCACCATGGAATCCAAGAACGTACCGCCTACTTCGGCTCCCACAACCACCCGCAAGCCTATGCCAACAAACCCCGAGAACACGATAGCATCTTCCAACTCAGCGTCTCCCAGACCCGCCTCAAACTTGAGATACAGCAGCGCCTTCTCCTACCGCCATTCGCGGCCATCGTTTGGGGGTTCCAACAAGGCAGAGGATGATGTTTCCAGCGGAAAAGCCAGTGTGGCATCATCAGCTGCTCAGCCGGGCTCCGGGTTACTCACCGAACCTACAGGAACAAGTGCGGATTCAATACATGCAGACGATGAGAACATTTCAGAGTTTCTCAAGATGCTTGATTTGCGAAAGGATTTGATGAATCCCACCAGCTCCGCGGTGCATGATGCTCCTTCTCGCAGGACCACGGCCACAACGGCCACCTTGAACCGATTCCAACGAATGCGAGATTCCAATGCGGCCTTATCGGACTCGATGTCATCCTCCTTGCATCTTCATCGCTCATCCAGCTCGTCAAGCAAACAATTGTCGGGAGTTCCGCCAATGGCAGCGGGGACATCTGTCTCCACGGCCTCGTCGCCTGGAAAACCAGTATCGCCCCATACTCCGCATACTCCAGCAATTCCATCTCGCCTAAGTTCAAACAGTATTGTTGCTTATAATGAACCAGAGAGTGGTCCCCAAAGATTTGCTTCCGATGGACATGGATCTCTCCTTGATGACAACAATTCAGGTGGCGACACAACACAGACCAACGCAATCGACATTCCCCGGTCTCCCTTCCTTCCTGCATACACTGGCGGCACCGATGTGGGCTCTGGTCCCATTGCTCGAACATCTGTTCCAGAAGAAGACGATGATATGCCGTTCCCAATGCGTAGTGTGAGTGCCGGGGACAGGCCTACGCATAGCCTTAGTGCAATGCAACAGAATCGTTCCTTCGGGAAGATCGGTGCCATGGATGATCAGCCTCGGAGAGCAACGCATCCTTCATCCCTGAATGATGACCCTGCTATAGGCCCTGCCACTGGTCCACACCGTGACAATGCCTCACACAGGACTGCATTGAACTCAGGGCCTACAGCGACATCGTCTTCATCCAATAACCATATGTACCTACCGCGGGCTACCCATTCCCGCGGTCGAAGATCCTCTGGGGGAGCCCGCTCCATTAGTTCTGGCTCTGGAAGTCTTGCTCGAGGCGGGATTCCTCACAGCTTCCCCGAGCGTGATCATAGTGATGGTATTGGGAGTGGTAGTAATAGCGGCGGCTCCGCGATGGAGGCCCGTCGAGGCTCTGGCCAGCGACCTGGCTCCAGTCGTACCAACACGCAGCAAACACCAGTCGAAGAGGAAGAACCTTTGCTTTTTGCCATGAGTGATTTTGGCACATCCCGACGAAGCTTGGAAGATGGCAGACAGGGAAACCATAGCATCGATCCAAGTGGAAGCACTGGATCGAGGCGCGGAAGTGGCAGACGAGGAATGGGGCCTCCGGGCTTCCACGTCTGGTCATAATTGCTCTTTGGTTTTATACTTGGCAGCATTGGGCCTACAAATTCTCTCAGGGCATATTCTGGCTTGCTTATTATCTCAGCTGATGGAGTAGGCTCTCTTCTTTTTTTTTTTTTTTTCATCGTTCTTTTTCTTTTCTATTTTTGATACTCCCCCCTCCTCGCAACTCTTTCGTCTTTTCGCGTCAAGTTTCTACCATAATCGATATTATAGGTTAAGCATCGATCTATGCTTGCCTATGCAATATCTTCTACGATTCATTCGAGATATGCTCGCAACTCCAGGTTATTTTTTTTTTGTGTTTCTTACGTCATTGTGCCATTTGCACAAAAGGGAGGCTGCTTCTATAGACTGGATACTGGATATCAAAGCAATACAGCGATTAATGCAACGCGCCAGGGGAATTGGAGCATAGGAAGTGGCACTTGCGAATTTTTTCTTTAGTTTCAGGGCCGGTCACTTGTTGGTTATAGAATTTGTTGTTTTGCGTTCTAATCTGACATGGTGTACCTTATCATTTTTGGATTTTATTGCAACTGTATTTTTTATGGTCTTGGGAGTTTTGGATCCCAACATGTATTTGTTCTTGTCGAGCCAGCTGTTCAGTATGTCTTGGGGTTTACTATTATTGGAAATTGGAAGCATTCCATGGTTATTTTTGGATTGTACTGTATTTCCATTGCCAACAAAACCATAAGCTTTTTCTAGGCTGGTCCCTATCAATTGATAGAATAAATGCAACGATTGCTTTCTCTACCCCTGCCCTCCGTACTCTATACGAAACACGATGTTACATGGTACTTGAAAAAGTGGTATAACGAAAAAATAAATGTCTATGAGATTTTTTATGACCACACAAAACTCCATATTATATGTACATGATTCATTCATATCCAAATCCCGGGATCCCGGGACCCTGGGCAGAGACAAACAAGTTGTCGCGCCAACGGGGATAATGATTATTGGTTGGATCTCTTTCCGCTGTCTTTATATCTGTAATTTTTTTTTTTTTTTGCTTTGCATGCATGCGGGTAGTCTTCTTATATCCCTCGCGTATAGACTTTATACATCCGGGTGTGATGTATTGGCCGTGCAAGGACACAGGAAGCAGCTTATGATTCCTGGTACTTCGCGGATGCTATGATGACAATAGCATATGCGTGGTGATGTGATGTAGAAAGATAGGACGGTATTTTAAGTTTTGGTAAAGGGTATCAAGAAAGAGGCGGAAGGAAACAGGAAGGAATGGGTATCTTGGTGGAGAAAATATATTGGTATATCACATCTTCCGGAAAGCATTTCCAGAAGCGCTCCGTCGCTCCTTCGCACGGAAGTTGGAGCTCTTGTCGCGCCCGGAACTCTCAGGAGCAGCATTTTCCTTCTGCCTGTGTCTCCCTTGGGGCATGAAACTAACTTCCTGTTCTCCGACCACAGTAGAACGACGAGAAGGCTTCGACTTGGTTTGCATGTTCTGTGCTCTGGAGCCGAAAGAGCGGTCGCGACCAGAGCTGACATTTGTAGAAGAAGAGACTTGCATTCGGGGCTGGCGAGACTTGTTGTTGCGTTTGTATGAGGATGTAGAGATCTTGTTGGAGGATGGTTCTTTCTTGGGCGCGTAGCTTTCTTCTTCGGAGCCGGATCCGTCGGAGCTGGAGCCGGGGACGTCGTCGATGTCTTCTTGTTCGACTGCGGTGAGACCGCGTTCCTTTCTCGGGGCGGCTTCGGGAACGGTGCTGGGGTTGAGCATCCTGAATTCATGCGAGTTCTCGTCGATTGCGAAATCTTCGTCCTCGAACAGTTTCGAGAAACGGCTGTCTGCCAGCAAACTCTTGCCAGGAGCAGGGGGGGCATTGGGAGCAGTAGCAGGGGCAGGAGTAGGAACAGGAGCAGGAGCATCCACCATTTCAGCGTCTCCTCCACGTTCCAGCACACGCTGTGCCTTCTTGCGCTCATTCTTCTCTTCGACGTGCATGAGCTTCTCGGCCAGTCTCTTGTTGACCTTGACATTGGCCTTCTTCTTGCCTCTGATACGGCTCTCGCGTTCCTTGTCAATCTTGTCCTTGACTCTCTTCGCACGCTCTTCTTCCCAGATGTACGGGTTAGTGATCAACCGGGCTTCATCATACAATTGCTGGCCCACAAAGTAACCATGCATGTAAGGTCGTAGGAGATTCGTTCGTCCAATCAAGTGGTCCAAGTTCAGGGTACGCAGTTGAGGAACCGTCAAGAACTTGAAGTTGTCGTAAACAGTGCCGGTCTGGCCGGTAGAGAAGGCGTTGGGGTCGTTGGGGTCCTCCGCCATTTCTTCGACGAGGTTGTCCAAGAACGAGCACCACTTGGGAGCAGGTCCAAGCTGAGGAATGAAGAATGAGTGCTGTTGTCGTCCTTCATTAGCAGTCAAGAGCATTCCACTGTCCTTACACCATGCGACGGAGTTGATGTCCACAGCTGGCTCGACCGAAGTCCAAGGACTACCATCTCGTGGGTCCCAGATCTTGATAATCTTCTTGTCGGAAGACATGATCTTGGGATCCAGGGTCTGCTCGCGTGAAGCAGTAGACGGCTGAAGGAACTTCAGAGTGTGAATAGGGAAACCGTATCCTTGGTCCTTTTTCAGTAGAGGAACGGGGGATCGAAGATCGTAGAGGTGCATAAGGCCATTAGAGGCACCGGTTGCCAGCGTCAATCCTGATCGATGGAAATCCAAAGCAGTAATTTCGTTTCTCGCTTCGTCGGGTGCGAACTGCGTGGGTGGCACTAGGATTCCGGCTCTGCCTTTTGCTCTCGGGTCAAATAATTCCACCGTGCCTAGTGTGGTTCCGAAAGCCAAAAGGTTGTGGCTTTCCTCTGCAATCGCTGCTGTGTTAACTGCACCAGTGTTGATACCGCCTTGCAAAGCTCCTGCGCCAGAAGATGTAAAGTCATCACCGCCAACATCTACCTCGTAACTCCGCATATACCGTCCCATTTCCAGGTTCAACCGAAAGACCTCTCCCATGCCATCTGGATTTACACCCACAGATGGAACCAAAGCCTCAGTAGAGTGTCTGTCGTATGCCAGGTCGCGACCATATCTCGGAAGTCGCATCGTATGATGGCATCCGGACGGCGTGTGGAACTCGAGTGACCGATCGGATTGCAAATGGAGCGACTTGGAATAATCGGAGGACAAGAGTATAAATGTTGTGTTAAGGGCTACTGTATGACGGGCCCATGAGAGCGATAATTGAGGTAGGTAATGGGTATGGATCTGGGGCTTGTAGGTTCCTGTATAAAGGCGCAGTCTCAAGTCAGCCGCAGTCCAGTAAAAGAAGTGCGATAGCAAAGCCCACCTGTACTCATAACCCATTCCCCATCTTCACTAACTCTAACACATTGACTAGCTTCCTCGAACTCGAAATCCTGTAGCAATTCAACCCGATTCGCATATTCCGGATCATTCTTAAGACTGCGCTTTCGGCGTCTTGCAAGCCATTCAGGAAGCGGTCGCGCAGTATTCGACCCGGAAATGGTATATACCGGGACCTCCGATTGATTTGACAGCTTCATTCTGGCTCTGTTATATTGAACAGAAGAAGACCAGGTATTGCGTGGTGACTTTCAAAGGCGATGTTATGCCGGCCAAAAAAAAAAAAAAAGTTCGGCGATTATCGATAGCAGTGGCACGTGACATTTTTATTGCAGATCGCCTATGATTGGCTGGAGCGGCCCGAACGAACCTCGTCGATAGCATCGGGGGAAACCTGGAACCAACATTCGCGCCTCGCAAAATGACTATATCCTCCGTCAATGGAGCCAAGTTGGTCGTCTCTCTTTTCTAATTTCATGACTTTGTTCGGGGGTCTTGTTTCATCCGCATCGGTCCCTTTTTATCTTACCCCGACTATTCCCTACCCCGGTGGAGCGATGACATCTGGAACCTGATTGACATATTTCAAGACATCGAGCTCGCTCTGCTATGGATTATTGTTTTTTCGCGCAAATTGACTATCCCAGCTCCATCTGGAGATGACAGCAAATTTAAGCAGCGGAGCTTTCTTGGCTATTTTAAGGAAAAACAACGTGAGCTCTCCGTCGGGGCAGCCATTTGAATCATGGACTTTCCCGGCGGGAATATCACAAATGTACATGTTATTGTAAGTAATTTGGGGGTACTTTGAGGTAATTTGTTAACATAGTGCACCAGGATGGATTCTCCAGCATACACTGGCGAATATACACGGAAGAGCCGGGTATCACGAATCACCCCTCGGAGGCTCCAACGAACGGGCATACTATCCTCAAGCATCTCAGTCGCCTCAAGGATCTTGAACTTCGACTGCGGAATCTAGGATGCCTAGTATCATGTTATCCGCGACGCCTTGGCCTATGGGTCTTTTCCCCGAATTCGAACTTTGACAGCCTGGCCCCCCTGAACCAGGGTAACGATGGGTCAAACCGACTTCAGATTGCTTCGCTTACGTTGAAAGGTTTGTCAATACTCTCAAAATCGTGTTTTTTATGCGTCATGTGTTGATGATTGTGCCTCAGTTTCGGCTTCGGGAAGTGTTTCGTCCAGGGAGCTGGTAAGGACTCTTTCAACAGAACCCCAGGCCCCAAACGTGAACACGGCGGGATTGCAAAGGTCACAGAATGTGCCTAATCCACCTAGAAGGATAGAAGGATACGGCACGTCAGCAGCCATCTATGCATCGTTCATATCTGCAGTCACTGGTGCAATAAGCCTCCAGTTAATTCGGCGTCACGGCGCAATACCCCTTGGGTCACGCACCCTTTTCACTGCCGTTGAGAAAGATGGCTACGAAACTCGAATAGCTAATGATAGTTACACCGCGATCCCTTCTTTGAGTACTCTGCACATTCAGTTGACGCCTGGTGGAAAATTAACTGTGGCCTTACAAACAATAGCCCAGCATGGCATGTCGCGACTTCAAAGCCCAAAAAATGATCCCGATGAACTCCGTGACATCCAGCCAGGACTTGATATCTGGCTCTCCCCTAGTGGAACAGTTGCCAGGTTGGTCTCATTCAATGCAAGCACGCAGGATGGCATCTCTCCACATCCTTCTGGAAGTAATGGCACTTCAGGTCTGGCAGCCGCGAAATATTCACAATGGAAACAGAGTGTACTTGAGTGGCTCGACAATTTTGGTCTTTTGCTTGATTCTCATGAAGAAGAACTGTGGATTGAAGTCGAAGTCTGGGAACCATTTTACTCTCGGTTGGCTGGAGAAATATCCCGACAGAGTGAAGAAGGTCCGACTGCTTTTCCATTGAAGCGCATTCTCTGGCCAGCTAGATACTGCTTCAGAAGGACTAAATCAATAGCATTGGATGCATCCTATGGCAAACAAGATTCTTGTCACCTGGCGGATAGCCCGTTGGGGCTCGCAGAGGAATGGCACGTAACAGGAAACCTCATTCATGACGAAGCTACCTCTATAGCTCCATCTGGGGGCTTTCAAGACCAACCCATGAGGGACTCCGAAATCCCACCTTCCAAGGCGGAATTCCCTGAGCCAATGGAAAGCCTTTCCCGGATTGCAGAATATCCCGATCTTCAAGCAACAAACCTTGTATATCCGACTCCGCCGGACGGAGCTACGGCGGTTTCGTCAGATATGTTCACTGATCAGCCAAACCTACCATTGCCTCAAACTCAGCATCGTGATCAGCAAAAATCAAGGCAAGCATCGTTCAAAGAGCAAGTTGATTCTGGTATCACTATGGATTTTGGTCCATCCGCAGGGCTCACAGTTGGGTCTGGGTTATACGATATGAATGGAGATGATGACCTCTTTGGGGAAATGGACGATCGAGATTTCGGGACTCGAGGAATTACAGATGCTGATTTCAGCTTCTTTGATGATCCAGATTTTGAAGATATGGGAGGAGCACCTGCTACTGATCATGTTCAGAGCACTCCCAATATTGCGGAGACTAATTTGGAGGACGATGAGCAGCCGAGCCCTGAAGTTCCCCTTCCGGAAAGTCATGCAGTGACAACTGCTGAAGAGATGAATGCGCCTCAGACTGATGTTGCAGAAAAGGAGGTGGAGGTTCCCTCAAAACGGGAAACTTCAGAGATTCGCATGTTGTCAACCCGGGAAGAAAGTAGCCAACCAATCAGTCCTCCTCTCAGCCCCGTCGAAGTAAAGAAAATCCTCTTTTCAGGGCCAGACGATGGGAATCAGTCAAATCTCAAGCGAGAAAGAAAGCAGAGTCATTTTACCCCAGTATCTTTCAAGCAGGACATAGGTGATTGGAACCAAAAATATGGAGCGGAAGGTAGATTCTGGTTTTCAACTCCAAGGAGGAATACTGCCATGGAGTCTGTCAATACTCCAAACGATATCCCAACCATCGGACTTCCTCGTCGCAGTGGCAAGGCTGCGGTAAAATTCGATAACCCGGCAAAGGTTACGGATGAGCATGATGCTTTATCAGGCGGCGCAAAGGGAAGTTTACATTCTACTTCGGATTCGAGCAGTGTCTCCAGCGATTATGATAATGACAGCGATGAGGTCATGTCAGAGAGGGAACCATCCCCTGTTAACCCGACACGCAAGAGGAAACGCGCTCAATCAAACACCAGTGGTTCAATAACACAAGCTCTCGACAACCCTTTGATAGAGAACGCTCAATTGGTCTCCACGAACAAGGCTGATAATTCAACATTTCTGGGTAATCTTCTCTCGACGTTTTCTGACTGGTCTTTATTGGGGTATTTCTCTGTCTCGCAAAACCAGCAGCCACCTACAATCTCTCAGAAGGACGAACAAATTCAGGTTGCTCAGTTGCTAGTTGACCAGATTACGCAGTCATCACTTGACCATGTATTTGACGGGCAAGTCGGTCTCTCCGGGCTGGACAACGAGATGTATCCTCTCCGTAACATCCTCGAGGATACGGTGTTCACGGATGAAGTTGACAGGTTAGACCTAAAAAGCTATGCATCACTACAAAATGGCTCGTCACCACCGTCGTCAGAAGGCCTGACACCCCGCCAACTGCCACAGCGAAAAGACGCTGCAAAGGGTGCAATATCAAAACTATTACCACCGCACCTGCGCATCCGCCGTGGAAAAGGCTATCTAGAAGCTCTGCCACCAGCAGTTTCCTTCTGGGAAACGTTTGACTTGGAACCTGCACACGGACCAAAGGACATATCGGCATACTGTATCCATCCCCGGGCTACGACAGATGCAGCAGACGCGTTTTTGGAACGATTGGGATTACTTTACTCAGCCTGCAATCTTGGTAACCATGCGCGAGGGGACATGTGTTTTGAACGTGGATTGGGCTCATGGAACACGGAGACGTCCAACTATCTTTCCACGGTGCAGTCCTTGAGGGATTTGTGCGAGGAGCTAGGTATGTTAATTTTCCAAAGATTCTTGGGCCACATACTGACGAGTACTTTCAGGAAACGCCCTTTCGGGCAGTCAGCCAAGGACCGAGAACTTCGTTGTCTACGTGATTAATCCGTTCACACATGCCGCAGCATTAGCCGATATCTGCGCTGCTTTCTGGCAATTATTTCAGAAATACATCATGGGTACCGATAAACAGCAGGTTGGGAAACTCAACGAGCTTGTACTACAAATCATCCCTATCAGCTTCGTTGTGTCTCCAGAATCCATAGTTGTGCCATCGCAGTCAGACTATTTGAGCCTAGCTCTAGAAGTATACAGTCGATGTCCACCAAAAGATTCGGAATCAAATCTCGTCCATTGTGCTCCACCGGTACTTCTCACAGAGTCCGCACCGAAGGCAATCAGCTTCAGGCTTGTCCCCGAGAGACTGTCACCACTGCAGGATGGAAAGAGTCTCCATATTGCCTGCTCGCGGAGTCTTGATCAACGCTGGATTACCGTGGCCTGGTCCGATAACACCGGGGCTCTTCAGCGAATGATGTCTTACTGCCTGCGTTACCGGAATTCAGGCGCTGCTCGAGGCATCTCTGGCGTGCGCAACGAGATATGGGGGACAACGCAAACGATCATGGACAGAATACAGGCTAGGTGGAGGATTATCATCGTGAATACTGAACCTGTGGATCAGGACGAGCTTGACAGTAAGCGTTCCACTGTTTTTGAGGCTCTTCTTGCGTTACTGACAATTCTGTAGCTTGGACAAATCTGGCTGAGCAGCACAATAAATCAAAGCCAATCCCATTGGAGTTGATGATATTACATGTCAACACGACTACCGACTTTTCTCTCGAACCTCCATCTCTACTAATACCCACAAGTGTGTTCAATGCGCAAGCTTCATCAACCCCCGTTGCCACACCCGGTCCTAGTGCGGCATCACCAGACCAATATGGAAATGCGCCAACGCCCACTAACGGTGGCAATGCACTTATGTCGGCCACTACGCCCGATTTTCAACCCGAATCGGAATCAGAATTCTTCCTCACCGATATCCGTGATGAATCGTGGAATGTCATTCTGTCACATCGTCTGAACAGCTCCCCGCATTTGACAGAGTACCGTCCCGCACTTGCCAGCGGATATTTGCTTCGTCGAAAGGGATCTACTGATGGTGATGGAGTGTTCGCAACAAACGTGAACTTGATTTATTCTCAGCGTCCAGCGTCATCATATGAAACCCTCCTTAAAGAGGTACTCGGGATGTACCACGATCTGGCAATACTTGCGCGGGCCAGAGGCACACTATGTGTGCAGCGGAATACACTACCTTGGCATATCGCCACTGCTGTCAGGGCACAGGAGCTTTTGAGTTATGTTTTTTGATCCCCAGGGAAGGGCGTTTTATAGGGCGTTTTCGGGGGCTTTCTGTTTATTTCTATCACTTTGTGTATATACATGGATTTTTGTTGTCAAGGCTGGATATACCATTCTGTATGTTTTGTTTATTTTCTAATAATTTGCCGATGTGCATCCAAAATTGCATTAATATCACAGATATCATCAAGAGGGGCATCCTTGCAGAGTATCTAGATATTCTTGGATTATTTTAAATGATTGTCGAAAAACAAAGTCCTTTATAATGCTTCGGGGTTGAATATATATTTCACGTGCACTGGGAATCCCAACGACAAAACCATACAGCCAACGATTTAATAAAAGGAAAAGAGAGCCAAAAAAAAAGAAAAAAAAATATTATTATTATTTAATCAAGTTTATTGTCCATACCGAGCCCTAGAGCTATGACAGACCGTGATTCATGGACTCGAGGCTGGCAGCTATTCTACGGTCTCTTGTCCCTATAAGTTTCTTCGGCGATGCCCCCTTCTATAATCCTTCTGATCCTTTTCCTCGCCCCAGACAGACCGCCTGTATGCGCAGGGCTTTCGAGCACAGTGCTCTCCTTGTGTTTTCAGAGCAAGGTGGGTGTGGCCCAGGCTGAATCTCAGCTTAGGCTACCCTCCCTGCTATCCTTCTCCTGTTCTAATCGCCTCCTCCAATGTTTCCAGTCCCCATTCATTGTCTCTTTGGGCCCTTTCTGCTGTCCGCTGTGGGTGTGCTCAGGGTAGAGCTACACTGGTACTGGCTAGGAATTGTAGCAGCGCCTTGGTAGCTCTGGGCTCTTCCAGAAGTCGTCCCTGCAGGTGCTCCTCTATGGTGGTGGGCCTCATAACCCCATCCAGCTCCAGATCCCTGTAGAGCTTTTTTCGTTGCTGTCGCCATTTCCAGCATTCAAAGAGAAGATGGTGTATTGTTTCCCTTGATAAGCCACAATCTCTGCATGTTGCATCATCTTGGGCCTTGATCTGCTGTAGGTATACTCCAATGGCAGCATGTCCTGACTTCAGTTGAAAATACCAGCTTGCCAAGTGCTTGCGAGCAACTGCAGCTGTTGGATTGAGCTGCCAGTTTTTCTGTGGTCTTTATATTCGTTGTCACGGGCTCGGTAGCTAGTAGATATTAACGAATTGATATTCCTATCTAAACCAACTAGTAGCCATCGACGAGGATATCGAATCTGAAGAAAGAAAAGGAAAGGAATTCTATCTAGCAGATGAAGGGGTTATTTATAGATGATCACGGTATGGTTCTATCCATGTCGACTTTGTTCGATTCGTTTGTCATACTTAGTCGTAGACACAACGTCAAGCCGTCACAGGCTACCCCACTCCCACAAGAGCTGGAGGGCCCGAAAGTTTAGCTGATCAATTCCTGGGGCCTTTTGGACCGCCTGGTGAAACAGAGCATGTTTAACTATTTCCTCATTTATCTGGCCATGCCAGGATCCTTGGGGGGTCTCAGCTTCTTGGCTGTCTCCTGGTGCCTGGGGGAAGGCTGTCTCACGAATTAGGTCTCCTTCTCTTGGATGGAGCTGGCAAGTTGACCCTGGGGCCCGCATAGCGTTGGGTTCATTGCCATAGTCCTGGGCTTTGTGTAGCCCAGAGCCTGCCAGCATCGAGCAGTATCCCCTGGACCTGGCTGGTCCATTGCTCCTTCCAGAAAGGTTTCCCAGCAGGTATGTTTCGCTCGTCGGATTGCTCGATAATAGTTATTCCGGATCTCTCTAAATTCTGTTGTAGAGATCTCTTGACTCTGCCATGCCTGCCTTGCTTGACTGTAGGTTCTACGGGCCTCTTTAATGTCCGTTCCCCACCAGCGCTTTGAAAGCGGGATGACCCGTAACTGTTTTGCATGCTGATTTAATACTGCTGTTAGTGCCTCCTGGATCCATATGGCTTCCCTGGCTAGGTCTTCTGATGAGCAAGAGTCTCCCAAATAAGGCCTAGATTGTGTTCTTGTTTGCCAGTCCCCTTTGGCTTCCTCCAGAGCTTGTGGGTTGGTTTGAAGCGTCTGGATCTGCCACCCTGTCACCTCTTGTGAGGGTGTTGCAGATGTTCGCTCCAGAGAGGCCCATTCCATGATTATCAGTTCATGATCTGAGCCAGTTGGGTGTTCTTGGTCAATCGTCCATGTCTCCAGAGGCCCCATATTGACCGTGGTTAGAAGCCAAGTCGATAATTGAGATCCCTGGAGTTCTTTTCGGTCGAGTGGAAACACCTAGCTCATTATTGATGTAGAGGCCTTCTTTATCTATCAGTTCCTCCAATGGCCCAGCATTAACTCGGGCTCTCGCAAGAGGGTTCCATAGTGGGCTATGGGCATTGAAATCTCCCACAAGCAGGCATCTTCCCTCAATAACCTGGTCCCACTGCACGTCCTCTAGCGCTCTCCTCTGTCTTTCACTCTCACCATGCCAGCAATGGCCCACTCCTAGCCAGTTGTCATAACAGTTGATTATCTGGATTCTTCGTGCTTTTTCTCGGGCCCGATTTAGCTCCCATGCGTCCATCACCATGAGGTATGGGTGATTGAGGAGGTCTGTCCGGGCCTCCACAATCACCTTGTTTACTAGATCACGCCTGATAGCTACCGCTACTCGCCGGTCTCGACGAGATCCTGCTTCCGGCCAATATATTTGATATCCTCCATGTCGGAACTCCATATCAATGTAGGGTTCCTGTAGGCATGCTAGTCCCACCCCTAGCTCCAGCCCTGCCTCCAGAGCCGCAACGGTGACTGCGTAAGTCTTGCGGCAGTTATGTTGGAGTAGTCGCATTAGTGGGCCGTTGGCTGCCCTGGGGTGTTAGTGCCCCTCATCTCAGTGTCTTCTTGGTATATTGTCGGGCCAGACGCTAGATTCCGCTGGGTTTGGGGGCTGTCTGGAGCTGAGCTGCTCCGTGTCCGTGCTCTGTATTTGTCCTGATTGACCACAGTGAACCATGGTGAGCTTGGAATAGCTGGTTCCGGGCTGGTCGTTCGCTGGGGGCTCTCAGTTGGCAGAGATATGTTCTTGGACTCTATAGTTCTCTTTCTCAGTTCTTTCCTCGCTGCCCGTTTGGCAGGACAATTCTCTGCTGTCGCCGGATGTGGACCGCCGCAGGTACCACATTTGGCTGGAATGTGTTGGCAGGCTGTTCCTGGCTTGGCTGGGCAGTCTACCACCCGACAAGCATGTTCTGTGCCCTTATGGGGGCCTGCACATATAAAGCAGCATGGTGGGCGGTCCCCGCAGGCCTTATATCTGCGGTGGCCCAGCTGACAGCATCTAGGGCAGACTGTGTCTACTCCTGTTTCCCAGTACTGCTCTGTCCTGTAACGGGATCCTCCGAAGCGGATACCATTGATAAGAAGCCTCCGAGCCTCCTCTAGTGAGCCAACTGTAATAACAATATTTGATCCCTTCTGGTTGCTGTTCTGCAGTTTCTTTGAGCTCCGGAGCCATGTTGAGTTCCTTTTCAGCTGGTATTCAGTGCCCAGCTCAATCTCTTCACGAGCCAGGGCCAGGTCACAGGTAAGGTAACGTCTAATTGGGAACCCATGGACCTTGACACAGTACCATTGTTCCGGTAGCTTCACAGATATTATTGCTGGGTCTGCCTGTCGGGCCGCAGTGACCAATAGGTCTTTATAGTCAGGTAGTAGCATAGAGCCCAGGGTTCCTTTCTCCAGGAGAGTTGTGACTGCTCCAGTATTGGTATATCCTGCGTCCACCACTCGGATGAATGCTGGGAAGCCTTCCTTTGCTATAATTCAGTTGATGGCCAGGATGATATCCTCTCTCTCTGATCTTGGGGCGGCCTTGCCACCCTTGTGGTGGAATAGGAGTCTTCATGCCTCCTTGGGGTTGTGTTACAGACCTAGCCACATCAGTCTCACGTGACTATGCGGGGAGTCAAGGCAGAATCATTGGATAACAAGTGATGATGGGAACGCAGGAAGAACAGGGATTCAGGTTGATATTCTGAAACGGGGTCTCTCGGATCGTAGCTCAAAAGGGAAATCGGGGGTCGATTATTCCGGACTAAACGAGGTCTATATGTAGATAACTAGTTGAAGGTAGAGATATATTGCCTAACGAACGTATGTGCGCATACGCAGCTGATTGAGTGCTTAATCTACAATATGTGCGCACACATCGACTATAAGAATCTCTTGACCTCGCTACTCGGGTCAACCATTTATCCGATCGATCCTTATCATATTCCAACCCGGAATCACGTGATCTCCTACCATTCTCCTACCGAAGGAATGGTATATCGTTGGTATACGCTACCACATCTCCTACCACAGAATGGTATACGAAATGGTAGGAAGCGAAGGATATATAAGGACACTCATTCATGTACTTAGTTCTGTTCTTCGCGATTATTCTAGTTAATCAAGCATTGGTTACCTTTCTAGTTCAGACTCGTCAGCACTAAAACCAACAACTGAGTATACGTACTCAGTTGGCCTTGTTTCTCTACTTCGTTACCTTATCGATCTTACTTGTCTACGGAGCCTGGCTGGGGCGATATTCCAAGCGGTACACTACGAACGGACCTTAGGGGTCACTATCGATATACGACGACGACGGAGGACACTCAGGTGAGTGCCCCACAACTGAGACTTAGCTAACTAGAACCCTAGGTTACGATACGAGAGAAGCCAGGTTGTGACAGGTTGTCCTTGGCTGGCTTGAGCTTGACTGGATCTGGCTGGCTGACTATTGCAACTGCTTGGACTTGTCGATTCTTCTGTCTCTTTTTGGTGACCTCCTGCCATTCCTGCCCTCCAGGTTTGGTGAAGAGTAGTGCCGCTAGATCTGTGAATGTTGGCTTCAATCTTGAGTTTTGGCTTGTTGTTTCCCTTACCTTGGGGGCCTTGTTATTGTTCTTGTCTTGGTTTGCCTGGCTCATCTGAGCGCTGATTGCTGGTGTATCTTGTCTCACTGGTCTGATTCGCTGAATGGTGTGCCTGGCATCTGTAAGTTCTGTACGAAGTTTGCTGACTTCTAGTTCCAACTTTGTGATCCGCTCTATGTATATCCCTTCATGGATTTGCTATTCTGCTCTCCAGTTGGAGAGCTCCTCTGCCAGATGTGCCTGTACCTGTTCCTGGACCATCTGATGCATTTCTTGTTGCTGTGTCTGGGCTATTTCCAGGGCCCCTGCTAATACATGGGCATATTTGCTCATGTCTAGCAGGGAGGCTTGATGCTTTGGCCTGCCGATCAATGTCTTTTGTAGATTCTTTCGTTGCCTAATTCTGCTTCTGGCCTCGCTGGCCCGGCTGGGGCCCCTGCTGGATCCCCCTGGTTGCCAGCGTCCCTGACCTTCATTCTTATCCATGCTCACACTCTCCATGCTGCTATCATTAAATACAGACTGCTTCATTTTCCCGGATCGCCAGCGGGTTGGCGTTGGGGTGACTGGCAAATCTTGTGTTTCCGCGAGTTGGGAGGCCACGTTGCCCACTCCTGGGGGTGACGCGTGCGATATACCACCACCACAGAGCCTTTGTGCCTCCATGGTGGTTTATAGGTGTCAGGAGGCCCCTATCAGTCGATTGACGCGTGAAAAAGACGTGTTTTTCTTGGTGCTAATTTTGATGTTTCCCGCCTGAGGCTTTAGTATCTATATACAATATTGGCTCTGTTGGTACTGTTATTCAATGCGCTTCATTTCATGTATGTTTTCACTTCTCCCGTACCCTCGACGTTAAATAGATACATACATACATACATACATGATGGTACTTGGGAAGCTACTCTTCACCAGATACATTTATTTCGAAACAATTTAGACAAGCCTTCATAATGAACATTCCAACTGAATTGATCATTTATGTTTTTGGCCACCTTTCCCCTCCCGATGTCCTCAGCCTTGCCGCGACCTGCAGGAAACATTACAGTGCTTGGCAGCAACGCACAAACACCATCTACAATCTCATTAGCCACACCATCCAATGCGAACATGATGCAAGGTTGCTGCTGGCCGATCAAGGAATTCTATCAGTTGACTCTGCCATGACAGTTGCAGGGTTTCTGCAGCTCCGTCGGAATGCTCATGTCATTGAAAAGATTGTTGATAGATTTGGCTGCGAGATTATACTTCCTTTCTGCTGTCCTCTAGGTATGTCTATTTTCTATTGAAGTGATTTTTTATTTCTCTGATTCAAGTTACTAGTTGATTTGGTGGATTATGGGTTCTATGGTGGCGGGCCCCGGCCACCACATTTGACGCCCACTGAGCGCCCTCGTTTCATCCGCATTGTCTATAGACTCTGGGGATTATTCCTCCTAAATTCAGGGGAAACAAGACATCAACGGCTGAAGCGCTATAAGATGAAAGACCTGCTCTCTCTTGAGGATATAGGTCCTGGCTATGATCCTCAGCCAATTGACATCATCACATCAGTCATTATGGCTGAGGAGAAACAACCTAGCGGGATAAGCTTAACAATACCAAAGATTGATCGCAACATATACGTTGATGAAGTCCTGGACAAGGTACGGGATGCAGTTGACGATACCGCTCAATATGCATACGGTTGCTCTCGCCAGGAATTTCATGGATGGGATGAAGGTGGATGGTGCAGGGGTCCGATTTCTCTTGTCGACGACTGTCGTCCTATATTCAAAGATATACTGGTCAATGCTGAGGACACTGGTGGAGAACGCTTTGTCCCGGTGGACGAGGTTTGGTATGATACATCGGACGGGGAGATCATGGATTAATTGGATGAAACCCGATTTCGTGGTCTACTTTTGATGTTTCCCAGAAGCACCAGTGACACTTGGAATCTTCAATACATTAGACCTTGTCCTGATCATATATACATTTGTTCATATCCTTTACTTTTTATCTATCTCTTTAGAACCGCTAGGCAGTAATCGAGGACAGAGAAGTGACGCATCAATGGATCGGGGTAACTGCGCCCTTGAGACAGCCATGATGAGCAAAGGCTAAACAGTTGAGCAAACTCTCACATTCGTTTCAATACAAAAAAAAATTAAATAAACAATAGAAAAAATGAAAACATACCGAACAGCCGGGGTTCGCTGGTGGTTACCAACCCAACTACTGAACTACTCTAACCGGCCGGCGTGTGGTTTAAGTACGGCTGAGCAGACGGGAAACCCTGTTCTCACACCTTATGGTCGTATGTATTATTTCGTACTGCAATGCGGTCCTTAGCTGGTTCTTCTTGGTCGCGCGACTGCGAGTGAGCATGGGTGAGTGCACTATATAGAAGGTGAGCCATTGAGAATGTGGTGCTGCCGCAGGTGAGGAATGAGAAATGTAAGGAATATTTGCCGAAGTATCCATTTTAGATAATATTCATATAAACATATTCAGAAGTGCGTGATTATTTGACAATAGAAATTGGAAAACATGACA
Organism: Aspergillus pseudoglaucus; assembly: GCA_039880875.1. Lineage (NCBI taxonomy): Eukaryota > Fungi > Ascomycota > Eurotiomycetes > Eurotiales > Aspergillaceae > Aspergillus > Aspergillus pseudoglaucus. The sequence continues at coordinate 114,469 of JBDODC010000040.1, read as the reverse complement.
AGAAAGAGGGCAACCTAACAATTCAGAGCAGAAGCTTAAATCTGGCGTCCAAGACACCCGGAACTTTTCCATAATTGAGAAACACTTTAACCATGGTTTGAATTTTCGTTTTCGTTGTCAGATGCCTCTGTGTCTTCCAGGTCCACACCCTCTCCTGGTTCCACTTCCTCTGTCTCATTTCGCTTGCGCTTCCGTGTCTCTGCAGAGTACGTCCAGTCTGGGTCGATCCATATAGCTATATGGCGAAGTATCCGTTTGACCTTGTCAACTGCTTTTTCGAGGTTGCGCCAATCATTCCTAGTTAAAAGTTAATAATAAAACAGTTACTAACTGTGGGGAGATTGTGGAGTCAGGGAACTGTAGCTTACCGGCATGGATATGGCAGATTTCGATTCTCCATTAGGCATGAGAAGATAAAGTGGTAATTTTCTTCACTGAACTCCTTGAGAAACCCTGGGCGGCGCCAGTCGAAGCGATATTCTTTGGTTTGGTAGGGGGTTGAGAGTCGCGGGAGTTGCTCATTCCGATAATTGGGAGCCAAAGGCCAAGGATTCTTGCACTTTTTGTTATTCAACCAATAGTCCTCACGGCGTGGATAAAACAGGAACCGGAGAGGGTAGTCTGGTCGACCAGCCTCAACACTGAGGGTTAACACCCAGTCCTCGCATCGAACGAGGTGCACCGTGTGTCCAAAGATCTTTGTGGTGAACTCAAAATTTGATTAGACTCTCGAAACCAGATCTGACCGTGGTTAGTACCATCTTCAACCTTTGATGTGGAAATCAACGTACAAAGTCAAGTTTCGATGAAACCATTTTTCCTCCAACAGTCCAAGTAAAGCGACGTTCTCCATATTGTGTCATTCCATATCGAAAAACATACAGCTGAAAGCCTTCATGGCTGATCACAGAGCCCATCCGGGCAGTGTGCGTGAGATTCAGGCCAAGAAGCGTCTGCACCCAGTCAGAGAAAGTTGAATCTCTGGCAATTTTTCCCCGCTCATTCTCCGGCACACTCTCCAGTCGACCGGTTATCTGAACAGTATTGTAGCCATCGCTATTTGAATGGTGAATGACTTCACGATTAGCCATTAAGGCGGCAAGGGTATCCTTTGTCAACTTGTCATTATCATAGAGGTCGACGGCCCACAGATAGTCGTGTGCTTCAGGTTGTGTGATGTCTTCCCCAGCATCAGCACGCTTAATGGCCTCTTGAAGGAGTTTGAGCATGGCTGAAACCCGATGCTGTCCATTGCGCAGTTCAAACATGGTACCTTTAGGCAAAACTTCAATGTGAATCATTTCATCTGATACAATTATTGGTTAGCAATGTAGTCACCATGGTTAGAATGTTAACATACAGGATCACAAGTTTTTTTTTTTTTTTTTTGGTAAGAGATTTGTGGAGATCCATGAGCGTAGTCGTTTCTGTGACATAACCTGTCAAAACCGTCTCCAACATCTTGCTTGTCGTCGTCACTTTTAAGCGGTCCTCCTGTGCGAAACGCCGAACACCACATTTGAACACCTCAGAAAGCTTCTCAATGAAACGTTGATCAATGGCTCGGTTACATTCATTACGTGAAAGATGCAAATATCCACCAAGACACTCCCAAGATATGCACCGTCAAGCTGAGTGACCATCTAATCATCATGGATGAACTTCTGGAAGGTCCACCATTCTTCAGGTTGCTCGTCGGCCTGCGGAACCTCAGGAGCAGGGTCAACATCCTTAGCCCCATTCCTGGCTTTGCTCGTGCTGGCGTAGGCTTTTGGTTGTTTTTTAGGCGGCGAGCAATCTAACTGTGGGGAGAGCAGGTTCGCTAATTTTTCATAAAACAGCCGATTGCTGAAAAAATGGATGAAGGAAAGGAAGATTGTTTCTGAGCATGGTGAGAATCTCACACTTCACAGAGTGATACTTATGCCCATAAGTTTTTGTGTATTCACTAACTCAAGTGATGATATAAAAAGCCAGTTTTATGGGCTTTATTTCTCTTGCTTCACTGAAAAGACACCCCTTAGGCATGATATTCTTGTGTGGTGATATAAGATATAATTGGCGGATTTAGGTTGTATAATGGCCGGAGGCCTTCTAGTCTGATTGCGACCTGAGGAAACTATACAAGAGTAGTTGTAACCGGAGAGTACTACGTACAATCCGTGGCATTTTATCTTCCTAATTCCTTTGGTCAAAAAAGGATTCCGGAGATATATGATATAGCATTGTATAATGATGTCTTTCACCGTGGTGAGATTGCTGTTTGCTATTGCGTAGAACATACGTGTGAAATGCAATAGCGATATATCTACATATATATCTCACGCTATATACTCTGGGGTACAGTGTTCAAATTGAATCTCTTAGGCTTGTACTCCTTCAGAGTTGGTATTACTTATGGATGGAGATGGGAATCCACACGATTAAGGGATTTCTCTACGATGATCATGGTGTATTGCGACCATTGCAACGATAACTGTAGTTAGAACCTCGCATGAGGATGTATGTCGAGGTGCTAATCTGGCTGTAATTACATATGGCTGGATAAATTATCAAAGTGATCATGTCACAAATACAAAAAATATACTGAGAATTCGGGGCGGCCTAGGGAACCCCAATTAGCTGTCCCAAACTAACCGTAGTTAGAATAGTGCGACATCCGATTGACGGATTGGATAAAGTACGAACAGTCTTGGGCTGTGTAGGGCCGTGCAAGCGGCTGATAGAAGCACGCACCGAGGTGCATGAGACACCGGATGCTAAACCTCAAGGGTAACATCTAACCCTAAAGGCGTAATTCATCAGACCACTCCGATATGGTGTAATGGTTAACATCGCCGTCTCTCACACGGCAGCTCGGGGTTCGATTCCCCGTGTCGGAACATCATCAAAAATTTTTTTGGGTTTTTTCCGGGTCGGTTGGAAAACACTTGATAATCTATTAGGAATTTTTTGTCTTGTGTGCTATATTAGCCTATCATTATTCGTATTTTTATTTTATTTTATTTCGTTAGTCATACTTTTTGTCCAATCCCAATGTAAACGATTTTCGTAAACAGCGATTCAAAAACCCGCGATAAAATCACATGACTCTTATCGTATCTAATTGCCCGCTGTCGATCTCGAAAATTTTCGAGTCCCTTCTGACGTAAAATAGTAACTGAACTGAACTGAACTGAAAATTTTCGAGATTGATGCCCGCATCAGCCCTCTTTGCATTCTCATTTGCGCCAATTTGATACCCCGTTGGCCAACAAAGTCCCTGTTTTTTGACATTTAAAAGTGTGATAATTGGATGCGCACACAACCATACAAACTGCATATTACACACAAATTGAACACCCTACGGGTCGAAATCGCATTTACATCCAACCTTTAAGTACATCTCTAAAACCTCCGCCAACAAAGGAGCATACAAAACGAACACGCCCTGAAAGCTCTATCCACACAAGCACTACCAAAACCATACAACACCACACCGCAACATAACAAACCAAAATGACTACCCAACAACCGCAACCCCCAACTGCGACCCAACCGGCAACCTCCTACCTCGACCTCGGCATAACCCTCGCCATCCACGCCTGGCCCTCCCTCTCCCTCGCTGTCCAATCTCTCTGGGGAGGCCCCACATCCTCCGACAAACGCGACTGGCTCTGCGGTGCAATTTCCGACATGCTCACGGAGCGCCCCGAGACCGACGCCGAGGACCTCGAGGACGTGCTAATCCAAGTGATGAACGATGAGTTTGATGTTGTTGTTGAAGATGAGAGCGCGGGACCGGTTGCGGCGAAGATTATGGAGGTGAAGACGCAGGTACAGAGGGGCGATGTTGCGGGGATTCAGGAGATGTGGGAGAATTGGCAGAAGAAGAGTCAGCAGAAGGGGAATGCGGCGGCGGGGTTTAAGAGGGGCGAGGATGAGGATCAGGAAACGGATGATGAGGTTGATGAGGAGGGTGGAGATGTTGATATGGGGGAGGCGCCTGCGTTGGTTAGGGCTCCGAAGGAGAAGCCTCAGCCTGAAATTGATGAAGATGGGTTTACTATGGTTGGGAAGAAGAGGTGATTTTGGTCTGGATAGCGCGCGATTCAGATCTTGCTGTACGTATCGATTGACATTTACGACTTCATGATATAGACATGGTAAATATAAATAAAAGTTTTAGCGGGATTTAGTTGAAAGATCGTGGACCGGAGCAAGATTCCAGTCTATTCACATTTTTTGACAACAGTAATGAAACAGATATAAAGACACAAAGAAAAGAATCATCATCATCATCAACTGAGATAGGCTGTACATGGGATATCATCGCCTAAGCCTCTGCCCGCCCAAGCCTTCCCCTCTTCTGTCTATGGTGGGATGCTTTTACCTGACCCTGTGGCACGATGCCTTTGCGGACGGTAGCCGGAACCGGTGAAACGACATGATTTTTGAGAGGATATCAAGTCGCCAATTTATTTGTCCTCATCAGTGATGAGCTTGGTGATCATACCAATTGCAACGGTTTGTCCCTGGTATCATCGTTAGTATGTGGAATCAAAAGGAATCGTGCAAGGAAAATCGCTTACCTGGTCACGAAGGGTAAACCGTCCCATTTGGTTGTAGTCCTCGAATCGTTCGGCACAGACAGCACCGGCAGTGCTGGTCACTTCGATGCGAGCAATGATGGTCTGGCCCTTGCTGGCGAACGGCGGTGGGCGCTTGCTCTTCCGGCCGGTACCAGGTTCACACTTGTGCAGGAGCTGCGAAATGGTAACCTCTTCAACAGCAGAGTGAATGTGTATAACGCAGTTGTAACCAGCAGTGAGGATGCTCTTGAGCTCGAGAATCCTGACCTTGGCCTCGAATGCAGCAACGGTGTGTACGGGACGCTTCGGAGAACAGAGGACGAAACCAGGCAGAATATCATCTTCTTCCACGCCACGAAGACGCATGCGGACCTGGTCACCGCAAGTGCCTGTCGGAATCTCGTCCTCAGTTTCACCGTAGAGGGCAGCAACATCAACCTTAGTGCGGTTGGGCATCATGATACAGCTGCCGTTCTTCTTAATCACACCTGATTCAACACGGCCCTCAACTACGGTACCCATGTCACGGTATTTGGCGCTAATGGGCATCATGAATGGTGCGTTGATCTTCCGTTCGGGCATCTTCATGTTGCCGAGGTATTCAAGGAGCGAAGGACCATCGTACCAAGGAACGAGCTCCTTAGCCACACGGTCCTTGATACCCAAAGCGCGCTGTGCAGAAATAGGCATAAAAGTAAGGTCATCCTTCTTGTAACCAAGCACTTCTAGGAATTTCGAGACCTTGATGGTGCATTCGTCAAAACGAGCTTTACTCCACTCGACACTGGGATCATCCATCTTGTTGACGGCAACAACAAGCTTCTTAACGCCTGTGTTTCTGGCAAGCAGGGCGTGCTCCCGAGTTTGACCTCCCTTTTCGAAACCAGTCTCGTATTCACCCTTACGGGCAGAGATGACCAGGACACCGACATCGGCCTGCGAAGCACCACCGATCATGTGGTGAACATAAGCCTTGTGACCGGGAGCGTCAAGGATAGAGAAGTCACGCTCGATGGTGCCCTCGGGCGACGGAATGTCGAGTTTGAAGTGAGCACGGCCAACCTCAACAGTCTTACCCTTGGCTCGTTCCTCGGGGTTCAAGTCCAGAGCCCAGGAGAGGTACCAGGTTTCACGTCCAGCTTCCTTGGCATCCCTCTTGTACTTCTCCAAAGTCCGCTCGTCGACCATTCCAGTGACATACAGAATAGAACCTCCCAGGGTGGACTTTCCGGCATCGACGTGTCCGATGAAAACGATGTTCACGTGCTCCTTCTTTTGACCGTAAATTTCCTGCAGCGTCGCCTCGTCCACATCTGCTTTTTGTTCCATGGCAACAGCACTGGCATCCCGTGCAGCGTCCCGCGCAGCCTTGGCAGACTCTCCACGACTAGGGCTCGAGCGACCCGACGAAGGAGTAGGAGACGACTTTCCACTGGCAGCAGCCTTCGATTCTGCCTTCTTATCCGTCTTGTCAATGGCCTTGCTAGAAATCACTTTAGCTGCAGTATCCGCAGCCGCAGGACCCTTGGTGTCACCCTTGGACTCTTTGGTGTCTTTCGAAGCGCTCGGTTGGGAGGATGCGTCCGACGAGGGAGTTCCGATGGAAAGGACCTTGGCCTTAGGAGCGGATGCAGAAGACGAGGACCCAGCGCCGCCAATAGAAAGAACCTTAGCCTTGGGGGGAGCGGCGTTGGAGGGTTTTGGCGAAGATGGGGCAGCGGCTTGACGGGATTGCTGGGGTTGCGGGGGTTGCTGCTGGAACTGTTGCTGCTGCTGGTTGAAGCCTTGGTTGAAGGCACCGGGTTGTTGGGCATATGCTCCTGCTCCATATTGACCAAACTGCTGCTGCTGCTGTGGATAACCGCCGTACTGGCCATACTGAGGGTACTGCGGGAAGCCGCCATAGCCCTGATAGGCGGCTTGCCCAGGCACGAAAGCGGGAGCACCAGGAACGAAGGAGGCCGCACCCGGTTGGAAGTTGGCAGCAGCAGGGTGGAAGGCAGGCGCCTGAGCCCGGTTGTTCAGGTTAACGCCCTCGGTCTGCCTGGAGAGTTCCTCCTCCCAGGAATCAGGAGTTTGGTCCGCCATCTCGAATAACAATCAAGAAAGAGTGAAGTTAGACGACGAACACACCAACAAGCAAGGAATCCGCTGGTTTATAATAGGGGTATGAGTTATTTGAGGGTTGCCGAAAGAGTCACAAAGATCTGACGAGGGGTGTTGTCGGGCTCAATTTTGCACAAGATGACTCAGCACAGCCCTCCCCCGCTTTGGGCGTTTGTGGCGTCTATCGCGTTAGGCACCATCAGGCATTGTTTATGCTTCCTTGTTTGTGAAGAGCAAGCACCTTTGGCTTATAGCGCTTTATCTTTAAAAAAATGGCATATACGACATCTGCTTTTGAATAACACTATTTCTTTTTTATTACTCCCATGGCCTCTATGTTCTACTACACGCCGCCACGATCAGTGGCTTGTTATCGATAAAGCAAGCCCCTCGACGCTCAGGGGCCACATACAAGCAGGACTACAGCCAGTGCTTGGATCAACGTTTGGAACTTTCCCGAACCTTGGGTATTAAGAAGCAAATGCGATTATCATATCTGCCTAACTCAACATGGACCAGTTTCTGAATAGGGTACGTCAAGCCTGCTTTTAAGAGTCATGTAGAATTTTGACGCTGACATCATTGGTAGCTTACCCAACAGGCTATGAACTATGCTATTCGGTATGTTTACATGGTTCTTATTGTCTGCAATTGCATTATTTGAAAGGTCAATGTGCTGACATTGAAACATCTAGCTCGGGGATCACAATCACTGCCAGATATGCTATCCGCGAGTCGTCTCGTCTACTGAAGGTATTCAGTTCTTCCTTATTGATCTGAGTATCACTCAAAACTCATTGAATCTATAGAATGTCGATCACAGTGAAGAACGGGAGGAGCTGGTTGTGCTGCAACAGCGTCTGGAAAGCAAAATCCAGGTTTGTTGTGCTAAGAACACCCCGCAATGATGAAGGGCTAACTCCAGGGAAGGTTATTTCTCCTGCAATTGACATGATTGAGTTGATGTAAGTCATTCGGATAGAGCCCTAAAGGTCATGAAGTCTAATCTAGTCTCAGAGCTGCAAGAGGAAATACTTCTCTTGAATCCGCGGTTTCTCTCACAAAGTCCCTCCGATGGGATATCCAGGCTTTAGGCCAGCGACTCGCTAGAGCTGCTGCATCCGAAGAGCTGATCCGAAAGGGTGGCAAGTCGCCTGGTGATCGGGTCCAGAATGATGTAGAAATCAAGTTCATCATAAAAGATATCAGGAGACTACTCGTCCGAATTGAGGATGCAGTCCCGCTTATGAACTTGGCCATCACTACATCGGGTGCCAGACTGTCGACCAACCTGCCATCAGCAGTGTCGCCATCCAGATTGCTACAGGCTAGCACATTTCTCACCGCTGGAGATACACAATATTATATGTCACCGTCGCAAGCGATTCAAATCGGACCCACGTTCACTCTTTCAATGTACATGCTCTTTGCTAGTCACCTCCGTCCACATGATGAAGAAGGCGTTCGCGGAGCAACGTGGAAAGAGGTTATGCACAAAGCACGACTCAAACTTCGACGGGTGCCCATAGATTCCGCAACACCATCCAATGCACAGAAATCCCAGCTTCCCGCGGAAGCAAGAGTGGAAGAGTACGCTTATCAGATCCTTATCATCGAAGACCTAGATGATGACAGAGTTCATACCTTTGAAGAAAACGGCCCACGGCCTTACAGCTATGACGGTGTGAGTCAAGCTGGGATGCGGGAAATTTTTCCTATTCATCAGATCTCCAAGATTTTCTATGCAGACACTGGGAGGATTCTTAACATCAGTACGGAAGGCGAGGTGAATAACCCCGTCCTACTCTTGAAGAGAGACGTCAATGCTGTGCCACCACGTCGTATGATGGAACGCGAAGAAGCAGATTACGGCTATCTGGATTCAGATAAAGAGAGCGAGGATGTCGATCCAGTGCAAGCACAGCTTGATGCCCAGTTGGGAGCAGGCACTACGACACCAAATAACGACTACTCTGAAGACTCGATCCCTGATGATTGGCGGTTACCACAAGACCTAGATCCCGAGTGGATAGCATTCGAAGTCTACAACGAAGATGAATCCTCCGACACCGAATCCGAAGCAGAAGCCCCAAGCACCCCCACAAAGACAAACGCGGTCGATCCGCAGCAAATGGCAAACTTATCCCTAGACGATCATGAAGAATCACTCTCACCATCTCAACGAAGACTTTCCCACCACCCCTCCCACCACGACACAACAACCGTCTCCAACCCCCTCTTCAACAACATCCGCACCTCCCTCTCCCTCCTCGAAACCCTCCTCCGCCTAATGTCTCTCCAACAATTCCAACAACAATCCCACCTCTCCATCACAGACGAACTCCTCAACTTCTTCCTCGAAGAATCTTCCACCACCGGCGCCGGTGGTGATGAACACCACCGTCAACGCCTGCGCTCCGAGGCACGACGCAAAGTTGGCTGGGATCCCTACGACGAGAGCCCTGTCAAGCGACGCGGCGAGGATTATCAGTACGGGACCCCTCCTGGTGGATATGGATATTCGCGCGAGAGTAGTGAGTATTATCAGCCGCCTTTTTCGCCCAGTGAGAGGGCCAGAGGTGGGTTTCATCTGCGGTCGAGAGAGGCAACGCCTGAGACGCCTGTGCAGGGGAGGCGGTCGCCTTCTGTGCAGTCGGATCCCAGAAGATTGAATGTGGTACGTGGTAGGGGTGAGGCGCTGAGGGGATCGCCGCTTTCGAGACGGTCTCCTACGGTTCCCGTTGAGGATGATGATGGTGGGTCTACTACGGCTGAGAAGGGTGGCTCTGGTAGTGCCGAATGAGGTATTTCATGTGCAATTATAAAAAAGTAATGTAAATAGACCCGATCATGATTATGACTTAAAATGACTAAGATATATGATATGAGCTGCAAACTCTTGCAAGACTGGTAAGTGCTGATAATTCGCCTAATGGCTTAATACCTGATCAATTGCTATCAAAGAAAAAGCCGGAGGGTAGCAAGGAGGGAACTCTTAAAGTAGACAATCGCTAAACAACAGAAGCGCAGTATATGGAATCCCAAAACACCAGTAGATAGAATAAGAAGGAAAAGACCATAACGCCTATAGACTGGTCGAGGACCAACCAGTGATCATAGCAGCTTGACATGACCGGATATCAACATCGGGAAAGCTTAACCTAGCAGAGCGTTTATTCCCAGTCGTCATCGCTGTCGTCTCCCTTTGCATCGGCGGCCGGGCTCTTTTCTTTAGGACTGCCAGGTGTCCGGCTGGTGGTACCGCTGACAACATCGTAGCTGGACTCGCTGTCGGCCTGGGATTGTTGGTCGTTCGAGCGACGGGGCTCGTTTGGTTTCAGAGTCTTTTTGTCAGATGCTGGGTTGGGAGTTCCCTGTGTGGGCGTGGCGGCGTTTGCTTTGCTACTCTTGACCTGGGGAGTAGAGGGAGATTCGGATTCGTCGGACTCGTCGGATTCGTCAGATTCAGGCTCGGAATCGTCATCCCAACCGACTTCCTCTTCTTCGTTCACGTTGGCACCTGGAACGAATTGAGTTAGATAAATGAACCACAACGGTAGAGAAAGAACTAATAACGTACCCTTCAGAAGCTCCTTGCGCTTCTGCTCCTCAGTCTCAATCACAAAACGAAGGAAATAGTACCGCGACCAGAACTGTGAGTACTCAACCTGCTCTGGCACAAGCTTCTCCATAGCAGACCGCAGTTCAGGGTACTTCTCCAAATCAGATGCGATCTCGCCAGTTTTTCCCTCGGCGTTGAAAGCCTCCTTGAACTTAGGCCACTGGTCACTGCCAGGATCCTTGGTGAAGTTCTCCAGATTCGAGTGGATAACATGCAGTTGGGCTTCGAAACGCGTAGCATGGATAACCCTCTTCCCATCCGCATCCTTACTCTCAAAGAGGACCTGGCTCGAGTCCGACTCCGGCGGAACAATGCTCACCGCATCCTGCAGCTTCTGACGAATGCTCATTCCAAAGCGCAAGATGGCCTCATCGGCAGCTTCCTCCGCCTTCTCAAGCTCCTTGAACCGCTTGGCTGCTTCTGTCTTGATGCGCGCGAAGAAACTCTCGCCCTCAGCATCCTTCTCTTCACTATCCTCCGCCTTCGGAGCTGTAGGCGTGGGCGCCTCGTCGTTATCCTTCCCCTTCTCCGTATCCTCAGAAGATGACGCAAGCCCTGTGCTCAGGGAAAGACCCCGCGTCCGTCCAACGATAGTCTCTCTCAGATCCGAAAAGCCCTTAACGGCTTCCTCGCTGACTGCAGCATACTCCTCTCTAGCGCCCTCGTAATAGGTCTCGCCTTGTTTGCGGACATTATCCCACAACCCACCAATGCGTGCACCCCATGGACTAGCAGAAAAAGCGCGAAACGTCTCTTGCAGCTCGGTGTTTAGGTCGACGTTGGATTGCTGGTTGTTGGAGGATTCGTCCTGGGCGCCTTTCTTGGATGGATCATTGGCGGCGAGGATCTCCTCCTGGATGTGATCGTATGGGAAATCCATGGCACTGGGAACTCTCGTGTGAAGAAATATATGAGATATGAAGCGACTAGCGACTTGGAAATAAGGAAAATAAATGCGCGAGACCGTCCTCTCTCACCTCCACGACGGTTGATTGTGACAAGAGTCGGCCTCTCCAAAGGCGTTTCCGCAGCCGGTTCTACGGCCGCCCGAGTGCCCCACCAGCGCTTGCGCTTATGAGCTTGACTGTAAATCCATGTGATTTTCTGTCTATCATTTCGATGCAATTAGTAGCTTGATGAGTATAACTAAGCTTCTAGATTACATTATAATGCATCGGAATACATTTATTCGTTGCCTGGCTCACTGTACGGCTCTCCAACACTGTCCTGACTGCCCATCCATAACGGCGGCATGGGTATACTCTCCAAAACACTTGAAGAGAGCAACTGATTTTCAACAAAACCCCGCGGTCCAGAGTCCTGTTCACTTCTAATATTCCTAAGAAATCTGTCTGCTGGCTGCGAAGACTCGACCTGCACGACCGATTCCTGTGGCATGGAGGGGTTTGAATCCCGCCGTGTTACGGGCGAGGATTCCGGTACGATTTCAGTCGAAGTCTTCGGGTTTTGATAGTTCGACTGAGATTGGGTTTGCGTCTGTTCCTGAGTTAATTGGTGATGTGTCCGCAATGGATGGCGCTGGACAGCCGGTGATGATTGTGTTTGAGTCGTGTCTGTCATGATTTGCTGAGCGCTGTTCTCTTTCTCTTGTGGGAAGAGTTCAGCCAGTGCTTGTGTATTCATGGGAGGAATAGGTTCGAGAGGGTATTGGGTAGAATAGTGTGGCCGTCGATAACAGATTGATGCATCGGATGACAAGTCTGGATATGATGGCCCGGTTTCGTTATCAGGACCCGAAGGAATGATAGGAGACGGAAGTTCCTGGGAGTCATAACGTTGTGAATCTTGAATATCTTCGACGGGGTCGTCATCACCGTTGACCAGTTTTGGTTTCTGAGACGAAGGAGGAACAGGCAGGTCGTCTTGGGTCTCATCATAGTCCGACTCAGCATCAGTCTCATATACTATGGTCCTCTGCGTATTGGGTGGACAATTTCGGGGCGTGATTTCCGGGTCGCCCTCATTATCAGATATGATATTATTCGGAGGAGCTGGAGAGCTCGGTAATGAGGTCTGACCGGGAGAAGGTGATGCACGATCAAGACCATGGAAAGAAGTCTTCTCCGCAGAACCAAGCTGCCCTTCTTTCACCGAACGATCAACTGGCGATACTATTCTCAAGGGAGTACGATTTATTCCACGGAACTGCGACGGCGAAACAAGGGCGAACCCAGGGCTCTCTGGTGATTGCGAAGACGGAATTTCGGATTTAATCGTCTTCTTCGGCGTCACAACCCCCCCCAACAGCTGTCCTCCAGGACGAGTTCTCTCAGGAATGGAGTCGTCTTTCGAATCAAACTCCTCAGTCAATCTCCGCCTCTTGACCTCATCCTCATGTTCCTCCTTTGTAGACTCTAGTGCCTCCGCCGCACTGCGCCGATGCGCCTCACGACTCTCCGGATCCCTGTCCTTCTTCGGACTATAGTACGTATATTCCAGCTTCACATCATCATCTGGCTCGATCTTCAAGTACCGCCGTACATAATCCATCTGCGTAAGGGTCTTATCCCGCTCCTTCGGCTGCTTATCTTTTTTAATATTCCCCCGGACGCTGCCTCCGCTTTTCCTCCGGCCAGTGCCCTTCTCCGTACTACTAGATTTTTGTGTACTCCTTCGCCTGGAGATATCTGTCTTCGTCGTATCCTGTCCGAATCGAACACCGCGGGCCGGCCGCGTCCGCGAAGATGGCGCTGGTTGATAATCGGCATCGTTCCCAGAGTCATCCGATATCTCGATCACGTCGTGGGTATTGGTTTTTGTATTCGTATTCGGTGTATCGTCATGCTGCGCTTTAGGTTCTGCATCGATATAATCGAACCGATCGTCGTCAAGGTCGTCAGTCTCCGAATCCAGGTGCTGTCTTGTTGCCACCCAGTCTATCTGCGTGAGTGTAGATTGCTGCCGGCCCAGCGAACTGAAGAACGTATTGTGTTTCCGTGAGGGGTTCGGTTTTTGGTGCGACGATGCGATCGGTGTGTGGGCCCTTCTTCTGGCAGTCGCGGTTGATCTCGAGTTCGAGAGTCTTGAGGATGAGAGTGCGGGGGGTCTTCTGACTGGTGTTTGGTATTCGGTTGGGCTTGTCTGCGCGTTTGAGTCGTGATTCTCCTTTCTTCTCATCGCAATAGGAGTCTATATATGAATTGGGATATCGTAAGCAAGCATTAAGAATTGAAGGTTCGAGGATTAAAGCAACGGTGGAGGAATGATTCCTTATCGGGAAAACCGCGTTCGAACGCGTCGCCGATAATGTATAGGTCCGTGCACTGCCCTACAGAAGAGTCATCCTGAGCGTTGGAGAAATTCTACGATTTAGATTATTTTGTATATAAAGTGACAGATTGAAAGTATTTGCTTTAAATTATGGGCTGCAGTAATCAACATATATGCAAATATAGTACACGGAACTGGTTGAAGAGCCTACATCAACCATTCAGGAATTGCATCCTCGTCTTCAGGATCTTCCGACAATAGTGAACCCTCTTCATTATCGCTGTGCTCGCTTGGATTTTCTCCTGGGAGTACTCTTGATTGTGCTGGTGTTATAGTCCTTGGAGCTACTTCCTTGCTGGCAGCCTTTGGGTCCTTTGTTGCTGTTGAATTGTCATTGTCTTTGGATACATCCTGTTCAGGAGTTTTCTCTTCAATTCCCGGCATGGGTGATGCGGTTCTGGTGGTATTGTGGACACTGCCACCAGGATCCACGTTGCCAATAGAGTCGGGCTTGTTGTGTGGGACAACAACGAGGTTAAAGTGGGAAACCTCCTTTCTATGCGTCGTATTCATATACGCTGTATCACCGACAGTAATTGACGGTGGTGAATGCTGTGGCTCAGCTGTATTCTGCGGAGTTTCTTCAGGTATAAATCCTCCGCCAAGAGTTTCACCATCTTCGAACCTGAACTCTGGTTCGAAACCACCGCCTTCATACACAGGCGAGTCCTGCTTCGCAGCATCCCTGAAAGTCGATGCCGGACGTGGACTGCTGACGGCTTGATCTGGCTCAGGAAAGAAGCCACCGCCATCCTCTTCCGAGCCTCCATAGCTGGCATCGTCTGCATAAATGCCAGTGTATTCTCCGCCTTCTTCACCTTCGACAGCATAAATTTTGACTCTTTCAGCGATTCGAAGTTTGAGTAAGAAGTGCTTCCACATTCCAAGTGCTTCTGCGGATTTCACTTCCAGTTCAGCCTGCAGGCGTTCGTGTTCAAGACCATTCAAGACTTCTTCAAGAGCCTCGCGGTATTCACTTGCTATGATAGAACCCCGGATAACCGCAGTTCCATGGCACCCTTTAAAGTCAAAGCCTGTTACGGCGTCGGCATAATCAATGCCGAGTATTTTCGCTGCTTGGGATGCGGCAGGGTGATTTATATGGACACCACCTGGTGGGACCATGGTTGGTGTGTAAATATCCAGATTCCCGTAGACGTTCTTGGGAATTTTACCCTGAACGACGGGTGGAGGTTTGTATATGTTTGTTTGAAAGTGAGCATACACAGGGACTTCTGCAATTTCATATTCATCATCGTCCTTAATGCTGGATTTGTTTCGGTTTGCCCGGATACGTTTGAGAGGTTGTTCACCGATTCTGATGTCTCTTCCCAGACGGTACCATCCATCTGCACTTCGACAAGCATGGATATCAGTGCGACGGTAAACTGGCTCCAGTTTCTGACTCTTCGAACCAGATTTGCCTAAAGCGACTTGTCCAATAATTCGCTTGGGGTGAATGACTTCATTCCGATGAAGATGCCTCTCAAGCGCGTAAATCGGGTGACCCTTGAAATCTTGCACGTTCCGCGGCATAGGCTCAGCAGCCACCTTGGCGGTCAACTCGCTCACTTCTATTTCGTCACGGTCCTCCAAGAATGGTTTCTCATAGAACCTTAACGCCTTTGCCCACCATCGCTCCCCGTTCCGGGTACTTTCGACTCGTAATTTGCGGGTTTTTGCATTGAAGGTCTTTGCGTAGCGCCGGGTAACATCTCTTGCTGAGGCATCCTCTTCAAATGCAACAACGTAACTCATGACATTATACTGATCACTAGCGGGAGGTTCGAATTTGGAAGGTTTCGCAAGTGACTTGGTCACCAAGGGATCAACAGGGATCCATTTTTGGACCGCTTCATTATAGGCTTCAACCCAGAATACGGGGTAGGACGACTCCTTGAGGTTTGGGCGTGGTCCTTGAAGATGTCAGCTGACACTAATATCCTTTCCAAGAATCTCACATATCACAAACCTGTGCACACAGATGCCTTCGGGGCCTTAGATGATGATGATGATGATGATGCAAACTGCGGCTGCCCAAGCCTTCTTTTTCGTGGAGCTGGGTTTGGAGTAGCATTGGGCTGTGATTGCTCATCAACTTCATTATCATCGGCTGAAATGATAATAGACTGCGACTCTGGCTGTTTCGGTCCAGTTGTCGTCGCACCAGAAAATGGCAGCGGCTGCAAAGAGCAAACTAACCGGGCTTCCACGGCTACTGATCGCAGCAAGACACAGAAAAGCTGTGCGCCAAAATCACGGGATCCTTGCAGTGTCTCGGCTTGCTTCCTGAAGTCGTCTCGCGACAGCATTACCTCCGCGTTGGACATGATTGCCTCCTAAGAAGTGTTAAAAACCGGTAATTTTGGATTACAAGGATGGTTTACGGTACCACTCTCTGTTTCAAGGAGTTTGAATCATTGGACCAATGAGCACGCTGCAAGCCGGGCTTGGTGATTTTGAATCTTCTTGCAAATGCCTCGCTGGCCTGGTTTATCCCGTCAATGAAAGTGATAGATCTAGTATACTGCGGTTTGTCTTCTGCCGGATTCAACAAGTCCTTCACTTTTTTGTGTAGCATCTGCTTAAGAAAACTCTGGAATGGAGATTAGAAATTAATAAAGCTGCTTGGCTTAAAATATGCATACCTGCACTGCCTCGTCGTTGCACCAGAGATTTCGGATATGTACATGTCCAAGAAGGCAAAGAAGGTGAGCCTTGTGGACGTCTAGCCGTAGCTTCCTCTCAGCTCCAGTAACTGGCTTTCGCCGCGAGACAATCCTTTTTCCAGTATCTTTATGCCGATCCAAAGTGATCTGAAGCGGTTCATCTGCGGAATAGGGAACCGCCAGGATTGAGTTTGACGAAGCTTGTTGAATATCGACTTCTTCCCACTCCATATCTGAATCTTCTGAAGCAGTGGAGTCATATGCAGTCTGTATTTGCCTGCCTACATCCCCACTTGTTCCTGGCAGATTCACTTTTTGACCGGTAGGCTCGGGGTGAGAAAAGATAATGGTCCTTTCTCCAACTTTCCGCCTCTTACCAGCTCTACCTGTTTCAGATTCTTGGGATTCACGGGCTTCAGCTTCAGCCAGCATCTCCCGGTACACCTCTGGGGTCTCATCGTCTCGTTCCTGGCGTCTGGATTGACGGCCACGAGTTGCCACACCCCTGCTCGAGCGGGCGGAAGCTGTACGGTGCACCATACCAAGTTTGGCATTCAACCTTCATGGGTAATTCTCTTGAGCTGTTGATGTCTTGAACTATCCCTGTTTGCTTCGGGCGATTTTGGGTGGGATTGATAAGTCGTATAGACCTATCCTATGCATCCTCTATGGGCCAGCTAAAGCACCCTTCCTTTATCGTTGTACCGCGATATGCAAAATTCCTAGACAAGGACATGAAGATTGAGGTACATCCCGAAATTCCCAGCTATGTAAGATGCGTCATATCGGGGGAACTAATGTTCCGATTCTTATCGGATAGGCCGATAAGAGGACGATAGTATCTGGTGATGCTGTTGATTGTCGACAGCAATGCAATTCTTTTTAGAGGAATAATGTGTCTGAAATACAAGACTAACCCGGTCAGAAGTGAGAGGTGTCCTGGGTAGTTGGCCTGGTGGGTGGTATCCAGCAGCGCTCATCGGAATTCAGGGTACGATGTACGGTACTCTCTACTGGAGCTCTACAGACTAGTACAACTTGATACCAGAACAATATCTATCAATTCATTGACCTTCATGATAATTTTACGGAGTACCTGATCAATCACATACGAGAGCGCTATGCCAAGTACAAGTATGTACTTATGCTGAATGCAGCTTATGAGTTCAACATGACATCACAAGCTATGGATGTCTCCTCCCCATCAGCGATAAGAGCAATAAGAAGATTTTCTGATTCTGGACAGGTCTAACCGTCACATTGACTTTTACTACATTATAAGCCATGCTCTCACGATCCTTGAAGCTCAACAAATTGCTGCCTCTGGCACGCCCGGTGCTTCCATGCACCGGCCGTCGCTTTTTTGCCCAGGTCTCCAATGTGAGAGTTCCTTCGGTAAGTTTTCTCGATAGAACTGGTGTTTGAACGCAAACAACTAACATAATTCAATTCATAGGAAGATGATAAGCCCTTCGAAGTGCCAGTATCAGAAGACAGCTTCGAAACTTATCACCTCGACCCACCGCCGTACTCGATCGAAACGACGAAAAACCAACTCAAAAAGCTATACTATGACATGACAGTGATAAGGTTGGATGGACCTCTAAGTGTGGCCTTTGATATTACTAATGCATCGCAGACGAATGGAAATAGCTGCCGACAGTTTATACAAAGACAGAAAGATCAGAGGATTCTGCCACTTATCGACAGGACAGGAAGGAGTGGCAGTTGGAATTGAGCATGGCATTACCAAGAACGATAAACTGATTACGGCGTATCGCTCCCATGGCTTCACCTTGATGCGTGGAGGTACAGTCAAGTCCATCATCGGTGAGCTTCTTGGACGACAAGGGGGCATATCGTATGGAAAAGGAGGCTCGATGCATATGTTCTGTAAGAACTTCTTCGGAGGAAATGGAATTGTCGGAGCCAGTGTACCTGTCGGTACTGGTATTGCTTTTGCGCAGCAGTATGATGAAAATCCGACTATCACCTTCAATCTTTTTGGAGACGGGGCGGCAAACCAGGGCCAGGTGCACGAATCATATAACATGGCCAAGCTTTGGGAGTTGCCCGTGATTTTTGGATGCGAGAGTAAGTCACATATACAATAAAGGTAAAGACCCGCCTTCTAACTATGCTTGCAGATAACAAGTACGGCATGGGGACATCGGTTGAAAGAGCATCGGCAATGACCGAATACTACAAGCGCGGACAATACATACCCGGTCTCCGTATCAACGCGATGGATGTATTAGCCGTCCTGGCATCTACGAGATTTGCTAAAGAATATGTGCAATCCGGCAAAGGACCGCTGGTATACGAGTACCTCACTTACCGGTACGCGGGACATTCAATGTCCGATCCAGGAATCGCATACAGAACCCGAGAGGAGCTGCAAGCGCATCGAGCGAACGACCCAATTACCAACTTCCGTGAAAAACTGATTGAGTGGGGTGTTCTTACTGAAGACGAAGCGAAAGCTATTGACAAGGACGTTCGTGGCATGATTAACCAAGAGGTACAAGACGCCCTTAACATGCCTGATCCCCCGAACACCTTCGATACACTGTATCAGGATATATATGTCCGTGGTAGTGAACCTCATCAGAGGCGCGGAAGAACCGTGGATGAGACATACTACCAGGGATAGATCTACGTAATACTGTGAACAATTCAATGTCATGATGGCCGTAAACCATAACAATAAATTAAAGAACAAGGTAAAACCAAATATAGTCCACATCGTCAATGAACATGGTTTGGCACGCACATAAGCAAAAAACATAACTATGGCCCCCACAAGCCCTGCTCTCGCAACCCCAGCGAGCTACACTGCCGACTTTTCTTTGATAACAGCTAGTCTCCTAGTTAAACACCATCTCATCCAAACCGGACCGTTAATCAATATATGCAATCAGATCGACACTCAGAATGTCTCCTTTGTGCAGCAGATAACCGACATCCAGCGCTTAATGCAGCAATCCGGTCTCAAGTATTAGATGCATGCAACGGGGACGACTGATATACAGATTACGAAGTATGTAAACTTCTTTTCCTAGGTAAAAGGGGTGCTGATGTTTGAAATAGAACGGACAAGGTCCAACCAATGGAGGGTAACTCTGATTTAGTGGAAAGGGCTTTGTCGACGACTGCTGCTGCGGCTACATAGATGTAATGCAGGGATTATTTTCGGTCCTTGCAAAGGTAATCGTTCTTTCTGGGTCTGCAATTAGAGTGCTTGAGTTAAAAGACAGAGCATAGGGTCCTCATGAGATTATAAAACTTCATCATAATATTACAGGGCTAGGTTATTTCTACATTGTATCGGGACAAAGAGCCACCACATCCAAAGTCAAACATATCATACTATTAACATGCAGATTAAAAAATTATTTTAATATACCTTCGAAAAAGATGAATAAGTAGGATTCACGTTTTTTACGTTTTTTTTTTTTTGCTCAATAGCGATTCATGTGAACTCTCTTAGTTGTGATGCAACCATGACATGACGCTAACTCGGGTTCCGGGGTGTAACTCCAAATGTCCCGGACAAAAACCCGACTCCGTTCAAGTAAAAACAGATATTATATTTCTTATTATAATCGATCCACCATTATTATGTCCTCCTCATCGCAATCAATTGCAGTCGTAACCGGCGGCGCCGGCGACATCGGCCGCTCAATCGCAGCGCACCTCTCCACAACCCATGACCTCGTCTTCATCATCGACATCGACAAACAATTCCTCAGCACAGCACTGAACTCGAAAGAGCTAGCCGGAAACAAAAAGGTCCAGCCATTCACATGCGACATCGCCGAAGAGACATACGTCCGGTCTATGGGTGCCATCATCTTATCGCAGGGTCAAGTGCGCACTCTCGTGAACAATGCCGGCGGTACGTACGTGGGATCACTAGATAAAATGTCGAGTCAGAGATGGAGAGCCGAGATGTCATTGAACCTGGATGCGACGTATCTGTGCTTCAAGGCATTCGCGGAGTCTATTAAGGAAGCGCGAGGGTCAGTGATCAACGTCACATCCGTGAATGCGCTGTCTGTTTTCGGGAACCCTGCGTACAGCGCTGCTAAAGCGGCTCTTATCAACTTTACCAAGTCGATTGCTGTGGAATATGGCAAGTTCGGGGTCCGGGCTAATGCCGTTGCGCCGGGGACTGTCTTTACGAAAGCATGGGAGGCCAAGGCTCGTGCAGGCAATAATGTTTTTGACAAAATAAAGGAGTGGTATCCGTTAGAACGTGTTATTCAGCCGGAAGATGTTGCAAATGCTGTGACTTTTCTTGCTAGTGACCAGGCAGCTGCTATTACGGGGGTCTGTTTACCGGTCGACTGTGGATTATTGGCTGGACAGCCTTCTGTCGCTCGTGCATTTGCGCAATCTGAGGATTATTGATTTTGATCTTGGTCTGTTTTCGAAAATGCCTACCGTACGTGCTCTGCAGTCCTCATCCTAGACCGGTACATCCAAGAACGTGGCTAAGTTTTGCATAGAGATAAAGGTCACTCTTGCTAGAGATCAGGAGTGGGAAAGGCCCAGGTGGGAGATTCAGGTTCATTGATTTATTGGATGTGTGGCAGATTGGTGTTCTATACATACACGGATCCTCTTGTTGTAATATGATACAGAATAGCCAGTAGAAACTTTCTCGGGCATGGAAACAAGCGGGAGAGGTTGGTCCCCGAGGGCGAGGTAAATGACATCGGTTAATTTGTGCAAGCTGGCGATGTCAAGATCCTGTAACATAGGGGCCGTTATCACAATGACAATCTTAATATATATCAAATCCTGCCGTGGCTTGTCGTAGGTATGCATGATGGCAATCATTGTTAGACATACATAATTTAAACTTTTGGTAATGCGAAAGTACTCAAGGGTAGGGCTGAATTACTCTATTATCCCTGTATCCCTCTAACGAACACCTCTCACAGACATGGAATCTTTGCTTTCTGGTACATACATACGCTCATACGAGTAACTATGTACAAGTATGGTACGGGATACCTTGGAAGTGCTACTCTAAGTGCAATGGTATGGATTTTCTTTGTCTTCCCTCTTCCAGGGGTTAGTAGTCTGTTCTATTGTAGTCGATAATTCAGGTGGCTCCTGCGCTGTTACCGCAGCCCCGGAACGCCTTCCCGTTTGTCGGTTCTATTCCATAATAGGAAAGTCGAGGGAGACGCTGCATCGTACGGAGAATAGACTGCTTGGAGACTCTGGACAATAGCAAAAATGAAGACCAAAACGAGAAGCGTCTCTTCAAAAAAAGTGAAGCAAATTACCGTGTCTATTTATCCGCTAAAGTATGGCGGGAAGTAAACTCGCGTATAAATGCCGAACAAAGTTGGTCCCAGCAGTTTGGTTCCGCTTCTTGTGTGCCCGGACCACTCACCAGGGGTATTACTTTGTATTATTATTTTTTTTTTAAAAAAAAAAATCAACTTTCCTCCGGTCTTCCGTGCAATCAAGTCCTACGAAGTACATTCATTACCGAATACAATATCCGTGCACAGTATGTATCCGACCATGACAGGTGCCACGGCTGTCAATTAATTAAATGTTGGACCCGGAAGGAAAGGTGAAACGAGGGGGTGCCTCAGGTTTTGATTACCACATAGTTGACGGAGAACTCCGGTTGCCTGGTTGCCTTGTATGAGATAGATACGGCCGTATTTATCTGAGGCAAAGTAATCCTTTACTAGTGCTCACACGCCGCAGCACTTTGTACTAGCGTTCAGTATTTAAATTGTGGCAAGTATGTCCTTGAAACCGAAACGGAAGATTGTAGATCAATGCAATTCGTGGCTAAAAGGGTTGATTCCTTGATTCCTTTGTCAACTCCTTAATCGGCCGGGCCGGGATAGCATGCATTATTATATTTTGCGTTTTGGAACGAATGGGACCTGTCCAATGAAGAGTGGTGAACATTTTGGGTATTATATCCGGATTATGAACATGATTCGTGTATAGGACATAGGATTTCACCGTGCATTCTGTATGTACTTCGTATGCACACTGTCTGAGTGAGGCCTTCTCCAGCCACGGCCTACGGATACTCCGTGCTAGTACTCCGTATGCATGTAGTAAAAAGCCGACTCCTGCCTCAACCGACCCGGCGGGAAGAATTTGTCATAGCAAAGAGACGGGACTGCTGATGGAGAACTCTGACAAGGTATTTGTGTTCACAGCGAGCACGCAGAGTGGCCCTGCGAGCGGATAGACTTTGTCCATCTGGTTCGCGTACCAAAGAATGGCGAAATGCAAAAAAGCAACGCGATTAGAAATCGGTCGGGGTGGGCAGCGGTGGAGATCATGTTCCGACAGTGTGGTTATATTATGATAGGGGAGGTTTATTATTATTTTTTTTCTTCTTATTAGTACCGTGAAGGGTATGTGTGTATTCTTATATCTGTATCTACGTGTATGCCAGTACAATACAGTAGCATTAATTACTACGTGGTCAAATCAGAACAAATCCCGAATAATGCGACAGGGGTCTTCCCGGTCTTTCTCCGATATCAACTCTGGCCGACACCGGATACTCATAACTTTGGTATGTACTGAGCATATGTATCCGGCAGTTTGGCACCAACAACCATTGGTCTCCGGCTGCGGGTGATCTTTCAGCTTCAAACTTTGTAAACTATCTATCCATACTTTGTCTTCTGGATATGGAGATTTCTCTGAGTGTTATTGATTTGGTACCACGGTCCTCTGTTAGCAGGTAAATAGAGGCCCAGATTGTACCATATGTGCTCTGTACCGCGGAAAACATACCCAAGTATAAATAGCACATATACCCAGTGTACAAGTACGTACAGTCTCCAGTGCGTCGTAATGAAAAGAAAAAAGAAAAATATAGAACCCGATGGTCTGGAACGCCCGTGCTTTTAGCTGCCGGGACTTATCAGGGGTTTTGTCTTCTCTATAGGCATAGTACGGAGTAGACTTCCAGGATACGATCTCTTAGCGATATTATTTTACCTGGGGCTGCAGGCCAGAGCAGAAAGTTCCGACTAGAGTCTTGGAAGGGATAAAAGAAAAAAAAAAAAGGTTAATTACAACCGGATGTAAAAAGAGGGTAAGAGGGTAATTTTCACATTTTGGAACCACTGGATCGTCTTCGGCTGCCAACAAACTTAATCCAATCTGCCGGGAAGGAGCATTTTGTACGGTTCTCTTATTTTCCATTTTCCCTTCCATATACCCTCCATTAGGTTGCTTAGTATTGCCAGTTGAAGCATCCTGGAGCGTATACGTGATTCACACTATAGTAACTTACCAAAGACCTTAAATATTTCTCCAGACCCGTGGGAACGGATCCGACTCTTTTTACTGTTTCCAGTCGGACGGACTCTTACCTATTATTTACAGCTATATATTCCATTATATTTTATTTTCTAAAAATTTCCCTTTTCTTTACATTTATTACTGAACAGAGGAGTACTATTCCGTACACACATAGAAACTTCACCTCCTACTACGGACTCCTCCCCCCCACAACACCACCCAAGAGGGTTTTGGACCGACAATCCCAATGCTCACTCGGCCCATCCGTAATAGAATGAGTGCAAGCCCTGAGGTAAGCCTGTCATCGAAGAACACGTCCTTTATTTGTTTGATATTCGCCCATTTTCTACCCTTTTTGAAATTTTGAAATTTTATGTGGTCGTTGTTGTCGTGCCTTGACCTATAGGAGTGCTGACGGAACGGAAAAAATGTCTCAACAGTCGAGTCAAGACTTGTAAGTTTTCTTTTTTCCTTCTCTTCATCTTTTCCACGGTCGTGGCACTTGTTTCCAGTCTTCCAGAGAGACATCAAACTCACAGCCCTGATGACAGTGACACGCAGTCGTTGACAGCCAGCGTGACGGACTATCCTATCGAACATGGACGGCGGTACCATAGATACCATGAGGGTGGTAAGTTCTCTTGACGAAGCTGCAGAACTAATAGCAGATGGCAGAACTAACCATCAACCATATAGCCTACCTCTATCCTAACGATGAGCAGGAACTCGATCGTCTAGACATGCAGCACCATATGTTCAAGCTCATCAACGAGGGTCGCTTGTTCTTTGCCCCCGTGGAGAACCCCCAGCGGATTCTCGACATTGGTACGGGCTCAGGCATCTGGCCGATGGAAATGGGTATGCTCCCTCCTCTCCCTTCTTTTGATGTTGTTGAGAAAACACCCTTTCTTACGAATCCCCTTAGCATCCATCTTCCCACAAGCCGAGATCGTAGGCACAGACCTCTCACCCGTCCAGCCGACAGAAGTACCCGAAAACGTCCATTTCCTCGTCGACGATGCCACCGAAGACGACTGGTTATGGGAACATGACCATTTCGACTTCATCCATATCTCCCACTTATCGGGATCTCTGCCTTCGTACAAAGCCCTGCTCCGCAAGGCCATGCGTCACCTCAAACCCGGCGGCTACATCGAATGCCACGAGCTCGACCCCATGCCTCGCTGCGACGACGGCACAATGCCGCCAGAGAACCCAGATGGCTTCTGCGATTATGCCCTGCACGACTGGTTCGATCTCAATGTGCGATCGGGCCAGGTGTCGGATCCGCCCAGACAGTTTCGGGTTGCTCCCCGTATGGCCCGGTTCATGAATGATTTGGGATTTGTTGATGTACAGACTAGCAAGACCATGCTGCCCACGAATTCATGGCCGTCGGATCCGCATTTGAAGAATATTGGCTCGTGGAGCGAGACCAATTGGCTCGAGGCGTTGTCGGGCTGGTCGTACAAGCCCCTGATGATCCTGGGCTGGTCGAAACCTGAGATCGAGGTCTTCCTTGTCGAGGTGAGGAGGTGTATCCAGAACCGTGACATCCATAGCTACACAGAGTATCATGTGGTGACCGGGAGGAAGCCACTTCCTGGGGAACAGGGGTCTTGATCTCTACCTTTTTCCTCTTCTGCCTCAACTATTGGGGACATATCACCCCCCCAAAGCGTCATACTATCCTTTCCATCTTGATCCATTTCATTTCTTTCCTCGAGTCTTTCCTTTCTTGTTCCTGCTTGCATTAGCATAAGATACCACTGGTTGGAGAGAGTTCATGCATGGATAGGCGTGCAGGCTTTGCATTTTGTTTATATCGATCTCATGTACACGGGAGAATCAACCGCAGCTATTACATCACATCAGAGCCATAAAAAATAGTATTCAATCTGCTTCTCCCTTTGTTCAAAATACCCGTATCGTAGACCATCCAGCAAGTCTTGGCACTAAACCCTCCGATGCGCTGACTAACCACATGGTCCGAGCTTCGACGAACCATCGCTCGTTAATCGACGACACCTGACGGGCCTAAACCACTACGAAGCCGACGGAAAGCAGACCGGACCATTTCAGTTCCAGAACTACAACAGTCCCAATTCAATTCAATGCACCTCGGTCCCCGCCCACATGTCCTTCAGTAGGCATGCCTATAGGCATGCCTCTTACTCCGCGACAGCACCGTTAATCACCGATCACGTCTGGATCAGCGACGATTTCCTCGCGACGACGTTCCGACGGTTCGCTAATGGTGGTAGCGCTGGGCGGAAGCAACAACGACGGTACGAGAGTCGAGCTCCTGGTCCACTGGAGGCGAGGAGGCGGTTGGCGAAGAGGAGGAATACGGCATTGGCGAGTATTGCGGGGTCTGGGCCGTTAGGGGATATCTCGTGTTTGTTTGGGAGGAATGGAAGGGAGCATATGAAGTGGTCGGATACGAGGGGGAGGAGGGGGGAGGCCGATGCGCAGGTGGGGGTGGGGGACCAAGGTGAGTTTATTGAAATTGGAAATTGGTTTTTGTTGCGCGGGGCTGACAGTGATTTTCTAATAGACATGCAGCCGTTGGTTCTGCCGGGTGATGCTTTCCCGTTTTACGAGAAGAATACTAGTTCGAGTGGGCTGAGAGACTGGCCGGTTGAAGTGGTGATAAGTGATAGCGCTGCCTGTGAGAAGTACCTGGAAGAATACTTGGAGAGCAATTGGTCGACGACGGCTATCAAGGGGATCCTCAATGAGTTTGATATCAATCTGCAGCATGAGCCGGCTTACAGTCGCAAGATATTTAGCTATCTGCTCGCAAAGTCGGTCCGCACAAAAGCCGTTGACGGATCTTTATTTCGTTTCCTAGACGATTTGACGTTGAATATCAGAGGCGCAGGGAACTATGTTGCTACTGTCGAGCATCTTTCCCGTCATGAGACCCGGCTAAGCCAGAGAAGTGGTTGTCTCAGTGCGATTGCTCGCGCGCTGGAACTTGGAATAATCCCGCCTGATGAGGTTCGCGCTGTTGTTAAGACTATCCCGAAGATCCGCGGTGTGAAGCCTGACCCGAAGTATATGATTGACTGGTATCGGCAAATGTGGGATGCGATTGGTCGCTGCGATGTATTTTCCCATGGCGATTTGGATGCGGAGACTGTGGATGCCTGGCTGGGGATATTGGAGCAGCGACATTCGGCTGCAGGCATGGATTTGGCTTCGAAAATTATCCTGGCAACTCAAGGGTCGGATTCAGGTTGCTCGTGGGTACCGAAATTCATCATGCGATGGTTGGATTTGCAAGTCAAGACGGGTTCTGAAGTCGATGGAACTTTTGTCGCTGAGCTTTTGAGCCATTTCAACCCGGATCACGCCTCGGAGTACATGATCTGTGTAACTGAAAACCTGACCTTTTCAGAAAAAGATCATCATAGGAGGTTGCTTCTGGAAAAGTGGCAAGACTGTCTGTTTGAGCTTCGGGATGTGAGGTCTCTTATGTTTTCACCAGTTTGGTTAGATTTGAATTTGCAGAAGGCTGCAATGCGCGACAGCGAAGCTATAAAGCCCCCAATCGACCAGATTATTATCCGCCTCTGGGTTCTACGAACTCTAAGTGAACACTTCGGACCACCCTGGAAACGGTCGAAACATGTTGATGCACCTATAATCCAACTCTTCGACCATTACGAATCCATCACCAAACGAGCAGCCGAAGGAGACTTCCTAAGCAGCCTCATGAAAGATATCCACGGCCTAGACATCCCCTTCAGCGGCCTAATGATGCTAGCCGTGGACATGAAGATCCGGAAGAACATGACTAAAGCAACCCGCAAAGCCCTACAACGACTAGAACGCTCGCGCATCTCATTCGCAGACCTCTTCACAGACCTGCACACGTACAACTCCAGCAAATCACTCTTCTTCAGCTCATTCGAAGAAACGGTATCCCGGGTTGACGTCTCCAGCATAGCATTTACAAACCACGTCGTCCATCTCGCCAAAACGGGAGACTCTAAGAGCGTCTGGACGTTGATCCGTCTCCTTCGCGCTCATACACCCCTCAAAGTCTCCCTCGCCAAATCCTGGCCCGAGCCTGATTCTCCTGACCAACCCACCATCACCCCCAATACAACATCAGAATCCCAGCCCAACCTTCCAAACCCCCACGACTCCCTCGAAATGATCCATATCCTCGCCATTGTCCTCTCTTGCTCCAAGAACCTCACCCCGCGCCGCTCCTTCCACCTCGTCCACTGGCTTTACGATTTTCTAATGACGCATAATGCACCCGTGAAACCCTCACTTATACGTGCTATGTATCATGCGGGGATTATTAGGTATCAGAGGGAGGGGATGAGGGTGGCACCTACGAGGTATTTGTACATTTGGGAGTTGGTGAAGAGATTTGAGGATGCGAATGTTGCGAAGGAGTTGATGGAGGGGCCAAAATATGGGGTTTCGAATGTGGGGGTTGAGGAGGATGAGTAGTATGCCAGGAGAAGAGGGTATATGTTTGTATGTATAGTGTATGTTTATCTGTATAGATCGCTGCGTTTTGATCTCAGGGTCAGGCATTACGGCAGATACCAAGTTAGACGAAACTTGTATAAAATAACTATTGATTAGACATCAAACATCATCATGTATAGTATCAGTTTGCACTTAAGAATCCACATCCATGGCAAGATCCTTGTCCCCGGAAGCCTCCTCAACAACAACATATTTCTTCATGTCCTCTTTGCTGATAATCTTTTGGTTCAACCAAGCCGTCGTACCCTTAGGGAAACGGTAATTCCGTTCCTTCTCACCACGCTCATTAGGCTTCATGTAGTTGCGCAGCAACTGCGTCGGCCCATCCTGTTGAATGACACACACATCGACATTACTGCCCGAACCCAAGTCGTTGAAGATACCAGCCTTGATCGCCTCCGCGGAGAGGTTAACCGCGTCCTCCCGGCTCAAGTTAGGCTTCCACATCGACTCAAACACAGACATGGCCGCCAACGAACCCGAACCCATCGTCACGTAGGGGAGCTTATCTGTCGAACCGTGGGCATGCACGGTGAACAGGCCGACGCCCGTGGGGTCCACACCCGCAACCACCAGGTACGCGCCGATGTGTCCCTGGTATCGGAAGAGGTGCTGCTTCAGCATAGTCATACAGGTGATGACTCGCGGGGGACGGCCCGTCGAGAGGGAGTGCAGCTCGACGTTGGAGCTAATCAGGGAGGTTGTGAATTCAGTATCGGCGGCGGTACCGGCTCCGGCACACCAGATCTTGGGCGCGATGTAGTGGAGTTTTTCGCAGTTCTGCATAAATTAGTTGACTAGTCACTTTCTTTTATGCCCCTGTAGTCAGTTGTAAGACTGTATCGTACCTTGTCGGCGACAATAGGACCGCTGGTAGCTCTGGTATCTGCTGCAATCTGCGGGCTCGTTAGCTCCAGACCATCAGTCCACTATCATTGTATGAACATACCACAACACCTCCGTCATAGCAACAGCCGACAATTGTCGTACCGGTGCTAGTAGCCTTGGGAAGAGGCACGCCTCTGGCGTGGAGAGCCACATTGCGGTTGTGGTTGGAGAAATCGAAGCCCGCCATGATAACGGTGTAGCGTGTACGACGGAGGAAACGAAAAAAAAAAAAAGACTGTCGTAGAGGTCTTTGAGGACAGTCAAGCAAAAGGGATTAAAAAAGCAGTTAATGAAGATGGAAGAGAGGCGGAGCTGGAGCAACTTCGGTGATTGAGAGTTGACGATGGACGGCGAGAGGTCGAGCTGGAGTGACGACTATGAGTGCCTCATTAATGCCTTATAAATAAGGCATAAAGAGCTTCCGCTGTTTTTGTCCTCCCCGGCACAAAAAAGCATCGTTTGGTAGACTTCATTCTTTCCTCTGCTTATTTTCCTCCCTTTGAGCGGCCAAGCACGACGCTCTCACTGCATTCGCGTCTTCCTAATCTATTGCATCCGTCTCTTCGGTTTTCTTGTTTGCCCTTGACTCTTCCCGTCAAGGGGAGACCGTCAAGTTTTTTGCGCGTACTTGGTAGCTCTACTATCGGAGTCTCCAAGCACTCCAGCGTCGCTCCTTTCCTTCTCGTCGCTACAGAACGCTCACTCCCTCCATGATCTAGGGTTAAGCAGACATCAAGGCGACCGTCCTCGTTCAATTTTAACCGATTTTAACCGACCCAGAATGGCGTTCAACCCTAGCGGAAACATAGAGCTGGGCTCGGAGCTCTCAGATGTCTTTACGGATGTACGTTTCGCGTTTTTCACTCGGTATTTTGGGTCTATTGGATGGTGGCTAATAGGAAACTGAAATTAGGATGTCGGTTTCAAGGGCGTCTCCGGTGATAGTAACGTTCAGCTCCTCCCGACTCCCTGGCCTTCCGATGCCCTCCCGGCCCCTTCCTGCTCGCTCTTAGCTGTCGCACCTACCAAAGGCATTGTCGTCGGTGCCGGCCCGGATTCGCTGGCCATAGCTAGCTCTGAATCAGTGCGAAAGGCCATCTCCGCCCCGACCGGAGAAGAAAAGATCCAGACGAAATCGTTCCAACCGCAGACTACGATCCCTTTGCCGGGGCGACCTACACATGTGGCCTTCGCATCAGGTGACAGTGCCTTGGTGTTGACGACGGAGAATGGGGCACAACTGTCAGTCTTCGAGACAGTGGGCTTATTGCAGGGGAATGCGCAACCGGCCTTGTCTGTCCCAACGAACGGCGCCACCTTCCGAGCTGTTGTGCCCAATCCTAGTCCGGCCGGCGACGCCCACTCGACACTTGTTGCTCTCGTCACGGTGAATGGTGAGCTTCTTCTGGCGGACCTGAAAGGGGGTAATCTCGTTGCGGGACCTAATGGTCCGATTCTGAAGACCGGGGTAAGTTCGGTTTGCTGGAGTAACAAAGGAAAGCAGCTGGTTGCTGGACTTGTGGATGGGACTGGATACCAGATGGCCCCGGATGGTGCGCAAAAAGATGTTATTCCACGTCCTCCTGACCTCGATGGGGAATGCCACAGTGAGTTTGGCCGCTAACACTCCAGAATAACTTCGTTTGACTAACTATGTTGCAGTATCTTCTATCGTATGGCTTGAAAACGACATCTTCTTAATGATCTACACACCTAATGCAGCCGAAGATGATATGGGACAGAACCCACCGTCATCCTACTATATCATCACACGACGAAAGCAGGCACCTTTCTTGATCCAGAAAATGCCGGAGTTATGCGGACCTTTTGGCTTTAAGCGCACGCCGGCCTATCAGTTCATTGGACGTCTGAGGGATTACAAACCACACCTGAAAGACGTCCTTGTCGTCTCTTCGACCGCATCTACCGACGTGGGCCTTGTCACCCGAGCCGATAAGCCGTTGTCAAACGATGAATCTGCCCAGGGTACCGTCAACCTTTTCACGACAACCGAAGTCAGCGATGACACAAAGCGAGCATCTCTTCCATTGAAGGATTCTGTTGACGAAACCTCTGTGATCGGTTTGGGCATTGACCTCACCAGCACGGAAAAGGTCGTGTCGCCCATTCAAGGTGAAGACATTCTCGAGAGCTCTACACCCTTGCCGAACGTCCTACTTCTCAACAACGATGGTATTCTCTGCTCTTGGTGGTTCATCTACTCAGACGCTATCCGCCAGAACATCCCTTACCAAGGGTTGGCTCCTGCCGGCTCACAATCGCAATCGGCACCACTACAACCGCAGCCACAAGCTCAGCCTCAACCTCCAACTCAGCCTGCACTTGGACAGTCGGGATTTGGCAGCCCGTCTGCTTTGGGTGCGAATCCATTTGGCAAACCCTCTGCTACGCAGGGTTTTGGCAGTCCTTCGCCTCTAGGCGGCGGTAATCAAGGCGCTGCTTTTGGGAAGTCCTCATTCGGAACGCCGTCGGGGATTGGAGGAAGCCCTTTTGGCCAGCCCAGTGCCATAGGACAAGGGACATCGCAATTCGGAAAAACTGGGCTCGGCTCGACGCCTGCCTTTGGCCAGCCGTCTGGGTTCGGCCAGCCATCTTCATTTGGCCAACCATCGACTCCTGCTAAGAGTCTTGGTTCTATTGGGATTAACCCTAGTTCCGGTGGGGGATTTGGTTCGTTTGCCAACGCTAGTGCTGGCAGCGGGTTTGCTAGCTTTGCTGCCGCAAAACCAGGAGAATCTTCTTTTGCCAAGCCAGCGGCTGCATCGCCGTTTGGCCAAACTGCGAGTCAGTCTCCTTTTGCTAGTGCAGCGGGCGAATCTTCCTTTGGCAAGCCGGCGACGGGTGAAAGCCCGTTCGCAAAGCTGTCCGGCTCGTCTGCCTTTGGCCAGCCGGATACAAAAACGGCTTTCCCACCACCCAGCACGGACGCATCGAAGGGTCTGGGTTTAGGTAGCTTCCAACTTGGCTCTACGTTTAAGGGTGACGGTACCGCTGTAAACGATGCTCCCAAACCTGAAAAGCCTTCTGGTGGTGGAATGTTCAATTTGGGTACATCCTTTGACGAAATGGTGTCAACGCCTGGCAAGACCAGCCCGCCTGTCGAATCAATGGACGACAGGGAAGATTTACCGGCGGAACAACCAGAACCCGCCAAGCAAGCTGCATCACAACCAGAACCCGCCAAGCCAGCTGCATCACAACCAGCGCCCTCGTTATTCGGCCAGCCATCTGCACCAGCGGCACCGTCCATTTTCAATGCTCCAAAGCAATCCGAACCAACACCAGCACAAACTAACAAGTCTCCATTCTCGATGTTCGGACCTAGTGCTACTCAAAACAAACCTGCCAGCCCCTTCTCTCCTCTGTCCGAGAAGACCGCAACACCCAAGAAGGAGTCGCCAAAGGAGACTCCCGTTGGTACACCAGCAGGAGAACCACCGTTACCTCCCGACCCTACAAGCAGAGCAACCTACGGACCGGGCGATACGTCTGCGTCATCAAATGTGTCCAAAGACTCGACAGACGAGGCGCCCCTTCCGCCAGATTTTGCCGCTAAACCCAAGTCAGCTTCTAAAGAAGAAGCTCCACTGCCACCTGATTTCAGTGCCAAGCCCAAGGCATCAGAAATCAAGAAAGAGGCGGAAGAAGCACCGTTGCCTCCTGAGCCAGTCACTCCAGCCTCTGTAGCGGGTCCCGCGGAGGGTGCAGAGGAAAGTCCTCTTCCTGATGAGTCTGACGCAGACGAGGAAGAGGAAGCAGAGTCTGAAAGGGACGGAGAGGAAGATGACGAGGAAGAAGACGAGGACGAAGAAGATGAGGAAGAGGAACGGCAAGCAGAAGAAGAAGGTGATGAGGAGGGAGAGGAATCAGATTTTGCTGACAGTGGGGAGGATGTTACTCACGATATCAGCCAAACTGATTTCCAGAGCCCGAAGGCCTCGCTGGAAAGCTCCTTCGAAGAAAAGAGCCCCGCAGGTGGATTGTTCACCAGGATTTCAAGACCAGAGGAGCAGAAGCAACCTTCTAAAGGGCTATTTGGAGAGATCAACAAACAACCCTTCTTCCCGCCCAGATCTCAAGCTAAGATTGGATCCCCACGGTCACCCAGTCCGATGCGCGCCGCCCATAAGGGGCCATCTAAGCTTGACAGCTATAAACCTTCTGGTCCTCTCAAGGGCCCTGGAGATGCTCTTGCTTCTCGGAAGGCAGCGCTTAAAGAGTCTAACCAGCGAAGACCTACTGCTGCCGAGCTCGCTGCCCGAGAAGAGCAGGCCCGCTTGCAGGCCGAGGCGCAGCGCCAGGAAGAAGAAGCGCAGGCGCTCTCCGATGACGACGAAGATGAACGCCTTCGTGCAGACCTTGCTCAGCCCCTGGAACCGGTGCCTACCCTTGACCCATTCCTGCCCCACCAGGACTACTCCGGCGAAACGGCAAAGCCTGGTATCCCCGGACAGATTGAGAGACTGTACCGTGACATCAACTCCATGGTGGATACTTTAGGAATCAACGCTCGATCATTGGCTTCGTTTTTGTTGTATCAAAAAGCGTCGCAGAATGATTCGGACTGGATCGAAACACTTAAGGGCGACAACCCCGCCGCTGTCCTGGATGAGAAGCTCCTTCTCTCGCAGATCGAGGAACTCGATAATGCGGTCGTTACGCTAGCCGGCTCTCTCCAACAGCAACGAGTGCAGGGCGTGGAAGCGAAACTCGACAGCTGCAGAGACCTCCTAGGCAAAGACATTGTAGCTTTGCGGGGCCAATGTGCCAGCATTCGAAAGACCCTCGATGCACATGTCGACACCGCAGCCATCCTCTCCGCACCTCTTTCCGCAGAACAAGCCAATCTCCAGCAAGACCTCCGAACAGCATCCACCGACCTCCAGGCCAGGTTAGCTGACCTGGAAGGAGGAGTATCCCTCCTACGCGCTAAAATCGCCGACGCCCCTCGTGCCGACGGCGCAGCCCCTGCGAAGCGCCCGACAGTCGAAGCCGTCACATCCACCATCGCCACGATGATGAACATGGCCGAGAATAAGAGCGGCGACATCGACGTCCTCGAAGTCCAGCTCAAGAAAATGGGCATAGACACCACCGCACCATCTGTCAGCCGCAGTCGCGAGGGATCACCGTTCACAACACCCAGGAAGGGTATCCGGAACTACCCTGCGACGCCGGGGTCTCGGGGGTCTCTCGACGGAAGTTTCAGTGCTTACCACACGCCTGAATCTGCGTCAAGGAGCGTGAACTTTCGCTCCAGCATTAACGGTTCTGCAAGAGTAAGCAGACTTCGTAATGTCGAGGGTGTTGGCGCTGGTGCTGGGGATTTGGTTGGTAAGCAGGAGAGTGAGCGGTGGAAGGCCAAGAATACTCGCAGACAACATCTTGTGGGTAACTTGAAGAAGGCTATTGGCGAGAAGAAGGAGAAAGTGAGAGGTGTGGAGGATATGTAGGATTATCATTATTATCATGGTCTGTCTTATTTTTTTTTTTATAGGTTTTCTTACGAGGATGAGGATTGATTAAGTTGGGAATGAATGATTTTGAGCCTGTGTTTGTATGTACATAAAGTGCAAGTTCCTTATTCCTTTATTTCTGGTCATCAGCTTCAATATGAATTTAATCTTGAGGCAATTCTCTGCTTTTGAATTCATATCGGGCCTACTCATAGTTCAGTGATAGCATCACAAAAAGAGCGCTGACATCATCCCAGTGACATCAGCCAACACTCGACTTCAAATACGAACCTCTGCAGAGCACATACATCATTCTTCCTCAATTTCTCAATTAATCACAAAAAACATAAAACCACCCATCTCAAAATCAATACAGTCAGTTTAACCTACCTGTCACCTGTCAACCAAAGCTTATCCAGCTATCTGCATACCACACTGCATACCATACCCCGCACATCACAAGCTACATAAAACACAACCGAAAAGAAAGAAAGCAGAATGTCCCAAACAGCAGAATTCATCTTCTTCAAACTAAAACCCACCGTCAAGCCCGAAGGTCCCAACGACGAAGGAAACGAGCTCCTCAAGCTCTTCAACGCTACAAAGCAACAGAGCGGATATCACAGTTCGGCATGGGGGCGCACTGTCGAGGATGAGAGTGTTGTTGCTTGGGTTATTGGTACTCCCCCTCCCTCATATCTAACTAGTTACAATCAGCAGAAGAGATGAAGGATGCTAATGGTAATCGTGGTATAGTCTGGACCGACGCACGCGGCGCCAGCCACTCCGCACAACTAGCCCCCTTCCTCGAACCCAACACCACCCCAACAACTCTCTATACCACCCTCGTACCCTCCCTCACAGACACGCAGACCCTAACTGCCAACCCCGTCACCGAGCTCGTGGCCCTCTCCTTCCCGACCTCCCTGAGCCCAGAAGAGCACGGCGCGTTGAACCAGAACCTGATTGATTTCCGCACGGCGCTCACGGAGCAATTGGAGGAGGGGAAGAGGCCTGTGTCGTGGTCCATGGGTCATGTGGATCGGCCGGGTGGTGTGGAACATACGGCTAGTCCGTCGGGACGGGCGTTTGTACAGTTTGCGGCTGTTGGGTGGAAGAGTGTGGAGACACATATGGCTGTTCGGGAGACGAGGGAGTTTAAGGAGACGATTCAGCCGATTCGGGAGAAGGCGTTATCTCCGGTTGAAGGGTTGAAGATGAAGCATGTTAGCTTTAAGAAGATCTGATTTTGTTTCGTATTGTAATTCAAGCCTTGTTTGTGTCTTGTTAAAGAAATAAAATCCTCATTATTATGATACTGAGAAATACAGTGACAGAATAAACGCCTTCGATAAAATACACATAAACGATATACCCGAAAAGAAACACACCAAGTCATTACGGCCACCATGAAGTATGACTTTTAGAGAATCACATCCGTTTGAATTTGGCATTGAAGCCTCTCTAGACACGGTGCTTTTCACTTTCTGCGATACCGTTAGCTACTGCCCACTTCTGACACAATGCGAAGTCACTCACCAAGTCGCGAATATAGCATGTAGAGTGCCATCTGGTTGCACTCTTGGGTACCGGTAATCGTGACCAACCGCTCGTTGCTGCTTTCTTGCGGCTCGTTGATCTTGATCACACTCCCACTCAGATGGCGGATCTCGTTGATCTTCGCACCGCCCTTTCCGATAATAGCACCGACCATGTCGTTGGGGATGTAGATCTGCTGCGTTAATGGCTGACCGGGCATAACTCCACCAACTGGTGCCGCAGGTGTCGGAGCACCCCGTGCTGCAGTAGGCTGGGGACCGTAAGGCGCGGGCCCCTGCGGGCCGGCTCCAGCGTATGCGGCGTGAGGGGCAGCAGCAGCAGGAACAGGTGTAGGGCCGTAGGGCATAGGTTGCGCAACAGGAGTAGGTGCGGGCTGACCGTGCATATAAGGAACACCGTAAGCACCTGCTGCGGCGCGATTGGGGTGAGGGTGATGTCTCCTGAAGGTTTCGGGGTGACCGTATTGACCACCAGCCGGTTGAGGGACGTAGGGCACGACCTGCATGCCACCGGGCACTGCTCCAGCGGGACCACCGCTCCGAGTAGCGTACGCAGAAGCTGCCGGTCCTCCAAAGCGTTCAGTAAGCTGCTCAACGAGGGTCACGGCAACGTAATATGTGGCGATGTGTACGGCATCAGCAACGCCGAGGATAACGAGGGACCGTTCGGTGGACAAGGGAAGGCAAGCGTCGGAAGCGTTCAAACGGGCACCGGACGCCTCCTGGATCTCGCGGATACGGACACCGGCCTTACCAATGATGGAACCAATGAGGATATGAGGAATTAGTAAACGCAGCGGATAAGTCTTGGACTGGGCAGTGGAAGGAGCATCAAGGGGTTCATTGTTAAGGGTACGAATGATCAGACCAAAAGCCTAGATTGAGTTAGCATCATGTACTGATGAGAGATTGAAGTAAACAATCCGCAACTTACCTTAGCAACAGCATCCTGAGGACCGCTGACGGTCAAGATACGTTCCACTGCACCACGAGAGTAGTCGCTAACGGTGCACTTGGCTCCTGACAGACGGCGGATCTGGGACACATTCTCCCCACCTTTTCCAATAACAGTAGCAGCCTCCTGGCTCGAAATTACAGCACGGATATGGATCCAGCTCGACTCATCCTGAGGACGGCTGTCCGACTGAGAGCCAGCTCTCTCCGAATGAGAAGCAGTCGACTGGATGGGCTGGGTCTCCGAAGAGGCACCCTTACCGTTGGGAGCGTCGGGAACAACAGTGTCTCCCTGACCATCGGCCGAAGCGACCTCAGTCTCGTCGCCCTTAACTACTTTGTCCAGAGCAGGACGCTTGGCCTCTGGCTGGTCATTGGGCCCCGAAGGCGACGAAGGGTCCTCCAAGGGACGCTTGGTCGATTGCAATGGTGACGCAGACATGATTTTGTTTCAGCTGTGAAGTAGTCTTGCTT
Organism: Aspergillus pseudoglaucus; assembly: GCA_039880875.1. Taxonomy (NCBI): domain Eukaryota; kingdom Fungi; phylum Ascomycota; class Eurotiomycetes; order Eurotiales; family Aspergillaceae; genus Aspergillus; species Aspergillus pseudoglaucus. The sequence goes on along the minus strand of JBDODC010000040.1, from coordinate 77,035 downwards.
GACTTACGAAAGAAGCCGTAGTATCAGGAGAAACAACGTTTCTTGTCTTGTTTGTTTTTTATTTGATCGATTATGTACACCAGGAATTCCCAATAAAACCTGCTGGTGCTGGCGATCGATGGGAGAGGGAATCTGGTGCTTGAAGTGTGATTGGGAAGTGCTGGTGATCGTGCAGTGCAAAGTGTGAAGTTGGAGAGGTGGTCGACGAAAGGAGAAGTGTAAATGCTGGGTCTTGACTTTAAGCAGACGTGATAGGCTGCTCGAGTCTGGTGCGATGAAGCGGAAGACAAGTGCTGGAGAGATGGAGAAGGAGTATTCAGGGTCCGGGCGTGGTTAAAGGTTGACGGGTGTGGTGAATATCTGAGCGCTGGGGAAAAGGGAAGGCAAATAGGGAAAGCACAATGGAGCCTTGAAACACAATTGCCAAATCCTGGCGTCCCTAGTCTTAATTCTCCCACAAAAACGCAAGAGATTTTTTCTAACGCTGTAGAAGCCAGATGATCCGCCACACAACCTGAAAAGGGGGAGTTATCGGATCTGTCCAATGACAAGGAAAGCAAGTAATTGAGAGCGTCAGAGCGAGAATACGCTGCGACAAAGATGGCAAGAGCAAAGAAGCTGCAGAAAACAGAACGAAGCCGATGGAGAATGAGCAACAACAGAGGGAAAGCCCGAGGAGGAAGAGATGATGTTGCAAGACGAGGTCGGGCAGGCGCCGGGCACGGGATCACGCTAGTCCTAGTCAGGAAACGCGCGTGTAGGATCACGTGGGGCGATATCAAACGGCATCAACGGTTAGAACACTGCTCAATGAACACTCTTGTATTGATGCTTAATCGCCCCAGCTTATTTGGAATTTAAAATAAAGTTACAGGGTCACGGTGATTTGCTTGGATTTGTACGAAGCCCCGAAAACCATCGATACCCCTGACGCGACATGGATGTATCAAAGGACACCATCACCAAGATCCAGCACTTTTCGGAAAGGCGTCAAAAAGCACAGGACGAATATGGTCAGCAACAACTAGAAGAGACATCCATTCAGGAGTACAACCAGAAATTAGATGCGACGTTAAAGGAATTACAAGATCAAGTCAAGGGCCAAGATGATGAACTGAAGGTGCGCTTTCGAATATCGCGATTGAATAAAGAGTAAAGATCTAACATCTATGGTAGCATATTACCAATACATTCGATCTCTCAAGCATAGGCACAGATCTCCAGTCCCGGCTATCTCAAGTACGAAGAGCCGAGAAAGCATATAGTTCTCTTCTAGGGTCAGAGCACGAGCTGCCCACACCAGGATCCCCGTTACCGTCTCTACTAGCCATCGAAGAGATATCCCAGCTAGTCAAAGAAAGCAAAGTATCAGTCTCCATAACTGCAGAGAAGCTCTCCGCCAACCGGCAACGCTTAAAGACCGAAGAAGCAAACCTGCATGATGCCCAAGCGATCAAGAAGGGGTTAGAAGAGCGGATCGCAAAGATCCAGAACGAAAAATCTAGGAAAAAGGAAAAATCACCATCCCAACTTGCGGGGGAGCTCATTGTGCAGAAACGCACAAAAAATGAAGATCTCGACAAAAATGCGGACGACTTAAGAGCTTCTTTGCATGACTTCATTGACGAACAACTGGCTGCAATGCTTGCTGCGGAAGGTCTAGGGGGCCCAACTGTTGGAGATGCATTGGAAATCCCTGATACCACGCTAGAGGCGGGTTACACAAACCACGGGAAGCCTAAAAAGCCAAAAGCTTCGAACACAGATCAAGATGGCGGCCAGCAACGGATAGATCAGCTTATGCGTCGGCAATCAGGGCGGGAGAACAATCAAGAACCGAATCCCTCCAATAGAAGGGAGGCAGCGGCAGCAGAAATGCATACACTGCTTGACTTATTGGTTGACACCGATAATTCGTATATTGACCTCCCTCGGGAGTCGGCAGCCTCCAGGTTTCTAGTGAGAGCAAAGGTTGCCCAGTTCCACCCTCGTGATGCTAGACGGTTGCGGTTGATTGATTTTGGACGCTCTCTGAGCGATTGAGCCTATTAATTTGCTTCATGTCTATAATCTGATCAAACAAATGCTCCGAATTGTACATTGAGGCCACGGTATATAGCTTAGGAAACAAAGCTTTTCAAGAACACATAATATCTGTATGAAGGCAAAGACTTGAAGTTTGATGCCAATATAACGCCTAAGAATACAACAAAGGTAATCGGTCATACGCAGGGCGTGGGCAGTGCAACACGCAGAACGCCACACAAACCAGAGAAAGGGATATATCATCATGCAATTAACAACCAAAAGACACTTGGAAACAGTTCAAGTAGGCATTATGGGAATTCGGGGCGCAGAATTAGAAGATTTTGCTTTCGTAGGTTTTCGAGACGAAGAAGAGCGATTGATCGTACCATCACCAGACTTCGGTGTTTTCGATCTCGAGCCCTTCGCTTTGAACCCCGAGCCGAAAGGGATTTTCCGTCGTGATCGTTTGCCAGACTGACGCTTTCGGGGTTTAGGGCCGCTATATTCCGAAACAGCATCGTGAAATTCGTCCGACGATTCATGCGGTAGAGGTGGTTGCTCGGGGAAAAACCGACTAGAGACGGTATTGCCCTCGTCCAAGTCGAAAAGGCTCGATGTTTGGTCTTCGAAAATATCATCGCCACCAAACTCGTTGTCACTGTCAAGATTAATGACATTGGTATGGTTCGGGTCCGCGACAACACCATTGGCATCCTCGCCGTCCTTTTTGAGTTCCGCGAGCCGGCGTCGTGTGTTTTTCGCATACTCCAATATCTTGTTCCCGTATCGCGCAACCTTGTCAGTGTCAATTCCAGGAATGGCAGCAAGTTCAGACAGATCTGTTTGTCATTATTAGAAATCTCATCAAAGGCACTTAAGAGAGGACAAGGGAATATTCTACCTTTGGGCAACCGTATGGCTACTTTACGCAGAATACCATCCGTAAAAGGTTGATTGCGGAGGCCCTTTTCCATCATTATCTGTTACGGGTCAGTATGTCTCGCCATGGATAGCAGTAATGACGCTGAGCAACTCACCTGCTGACAAGTTTGCTTAGCAAAATACATGAAATCTTCTGCGACGGCCTGATGAAGCTGGTCAAGACGAGAGAAATCGCCATCATCAGTTATTGGTGGACCCAAGCTCCGCTTCTTTTCTTGCCGCGGTTTGCCAGCAACCCGGATTCTCTCAAAACCATCACTGTCCTCGCTGCCAGAATCCTCGCCCTCAGATGTGTGGTGCCGGAATTTGGCCAGACGATGGCGGTTCGTTGACTGGACAGGCGATGACACATTCGTGGACATTGGATGATCATCGTTTCCACTTGGACGGGTGCCAGTGGTTGAGCGTGCTGTTTTACTGGGCGATAGCCGTACTTGGAGCTTCAAATCACGTCGGCCACTCTCGAATTCAGCAGCGCGTCGGCCCACTTTGAGATATTGGGTTGCGAAACTGCTGGCATTGACTACATTGTGTTCTCTAAACGCCCCCTCACTGAGTAGTCGTTGGAAAAGCCTCTCTGCCTCCGCTAGCTCTAGAGCTGAGCCGGCTCCATTCCACGGAATCTGTCTGTGCTCGGGAGACCTGGGTCTTTTCACGCTACCCCGAAAGATGTTCACGCAGTATTGTAGGGTCACGTTCTCATTCAAGGTTTCTTGAAAATGACGCACAAGTTTGATAGCGGAAGAAGCGTATTCGGAAAAGTCACGCGTTTCGAAAACCGAATCTGACTTGCAATTATCACAAGATTTATTGCAATGCTCGCGACGAAAGTACTCGTTGAAATAGGCGAGAATCTGCACCCGTCTGCAATCACTTTTATTCTCGCTATACTGGACGACGTTCCGTAACATCTGGCGCTGCCGCTTTTTCTGTGCCCAATCACCATCACCGCTGTCAATCATGCGGTTTATCATTGACGTATCTTTGTAGGAATAGTAGAGGTAGCAACCAGAACGCTTACCATCCCGCCCAGCACGTCCAGTTTCTTGGTAATATCCCTCAAGGCTCTTTGGGATGCTATGGTGGATCACAAATCGAACGTCTGGCTTGTCAATCCCCATTCCAAAAGCGATGGTTGCGACTATGACATTGTAGCGGCCGGACTGCCAACGCTGCTGTACTTCCGCTTTCTTGGCTGTCTCGATGCCCGCATGATAGAAAGCAGCTCTGATTCCTCTCTCCTGGAGAGCTTCCGCAACTTTCTCACAGACCTTCCGTGAGAGACAGTAGACTATGCCGGACTGGTTCCGATAAGATGTTTTGATAATGTTTTCAATACTGTTCAGAAGCTCAGCCCCCTTTGGCTTCGGGCGCACATCGTACGTCAAATTAGGGCGGTTGAAGCTTTGCGTAAATACTCGACACCCTTCCATTTTGAGATTATGTATGACGTCCACCTTGACATTTTCTGTTGCCGTAGCAGTCAATGCCATCATCGGAACTCCCGGCAACTGGTTGCGAATCTGTCCTAATTCTTTATAATCGGGCCGAAAATCGTGTCCCCATTGGCTAACGCAATGAGCTTCATCAATGACGATCCGCGCAAGTCTTTTCCTGCTGTGAAGACTCTCCAGGATTCGATTGAGAACCTGGTTTTTGTTCATCATTTCTGGCGTTATATAGAGCAGCTGGATATGCTCATCCGCCCCGTGGCGGGCAAGAGTGCTCAGCACCTGCGTTCTTTCTTCCTTTTTGGTATCCTTGTTTAACAATATGGCCTTGATCTTAAGCCTCTGTAACTGGTCGACTTGATCTTGCATCAAACTCAGCAATGGAGATATCACGATCGTGACCCCTCTAGTAGTGCCGCTGGATACAACGGAGGGCAACTGATAGCACAACGATTTTCCTCCACCCGTCGGCATCAGAACAAACGTGTCCTTCCCGCTCAGAGTAGCATCAATGGCCTCGAGTTGGTTCATTCGAAAACCTCGTAAATGAAATCGGTCCTTTAAGGCATTCTTTACATCCATTGACCATGAATGTTGATTCCATAGAGCGGTCCGAACCGGTGACTTGTCAGGCGAAGGGACGCGGACAGCATTTGCAGATGTTTCCCCAAAAACCTTGCGACCATGAGATGCATAACCATCAAATTCAGGAGATCGATTGCCTTCAAAATGTCCGGCAGCTTCCAACATATCTTCGTCATTCGCGTCCAGCTCAAATTCATCTGCTTCAAACCCGGGAGACGACGGCGAACCCATTGTGCGCATGAAACAATCCTCTCCTTCACTCATCGGCTCATCATAATCAAATACTGTAGATACGTCGTTGTCCGTTGTATTTCTAGAAACTAATGCCGTCGCAGGAGCTGAAATGCCCGCTCCGGACATAGTGTTGATTGACGTTGGTTGCGCAGGAGACACGAACAGAGGGCTCCCCGCACGCTTAGAAGCCATGGCACACCTTTCTGTATCACTGGTAAGCCTCTCACTGATAGGCTTTGGTGTTGTCGAGATCAAAGAGTTTGAAGCCATATCGAAAATATCGGCTTGTGAAAGAAGATCACGCATTGCTTCCTCGATCTGCCCGAGTTCTAGAGACACAGCCCGGCTATCTGCAAGCTCAGGCATTGTCGAAGGGTCGTCTCCTTCAGATATAGCCCGAATGAGGGATTTTTTCAAGCTGTCTTTCCTCGATTGGCAAGACTTGTGAACGACTTTTTTCTGCTTCAATTGTTCAATAGCCTCTATCCGGCCTTTGAGGGTTTTGTTAACGGTGATGAGTTCAAGTGCTGGTACGCCTTCCATTGCCTGTTGGTATACGATCTCTGCGTTCTTCGTAAGCAAACACTTGAGCTCCGTGATTGTATTGTTTAGAGAATCAACCGAGAGTTCTAGGAATTTGACGATATTCTCATCTTGCGGGGTCTGGGAGCTAGTCGGAAGCGGAGACAAATAGGTAGGTTTTCTTTCAGGGCTTTCTTGTCTTTTGAGCAATGATTTCTTAACAGGAGATCTGATAACTGGGGTCGGGGAATTGTCCTTTTTGGACGATTGTGCAGACGTTTGTATCGGTGGTTCGCATGTCCTACCATTCTCATGGTTATCCGAGTGATCCTCTTTAGGAAGAACCGGATACAGCCCATCGTCGTTTTCTAGAGCAGGATCATCCTCCTGCATCCAATCATCAAATAGGTCATCATCGCCATCGTCGTCGGAATCACGAATTACCCGGTCTTCTGTACAAGCGTGCTGCTTGGTTGGCGAAAAGGGGGCGTGGCGGTGTGCCGTGGGAGAAGCATATGGTGCCGGGTCTTTGAAAGCTGCAGATTTACTTAATGCTAGTGGTGAATGGACCTTCGGAGCGTGTCTCCTTGGCGACAAGAGATCAGATTTGTATTCATCGCTTTTCCTTTTCTTCCCTCGTTTCTCGTCGGGTTCTTTCCGAGACGCAGCGTCTGCTGTCCATAATCGACGCGGTTCGCCAAATTCCTCTAACGTGCCGGATGACGGAGCGGCGGGAAGCTCAATATCGCCTGTCAGGTCAATGGCATCGATATCCAGTGCTGGCGAATCGAGGCCAGAGGTCCGTTTGGACCTGATGGGGGTCGTTGTAGACTTCTTAAAGAAACTCCGCGACGAAGGAGGCAGGTCGTAGTCGTTATCTGTGTCTAACAGCCGTTAGCCTTTCTAGTCGCACTCCACCCAGTTGTCCTGGCTTAGTCGTACCTTTCTGGGGTCGCACATCCCGATGTGCAGTAGGCGATTTCTCGGGGATACGCTCAAGTGACTTCTTGGGAGTCCTTTCGAAGGACTTCTTTGAAGAGCTCAACAACCGAGATTTACTCGCCGACTGTGGAGCGAATTGCAATCGTGCCATATTCGTGTCGGCATCCACGTCATTGCTCCCCGTATTCTCGACAATCGTCCCCGGTATCCTCTCCAAATCACTGTCTCTGCCAAAACTCGAACCGGCGTCTGTCTGACCTAGAGTTGAAATCGGTTGTGCTGGAGCAGGGTTCCGAGTGTTTGTATCGTCTCGGGCCTCGTGCGCGGAGAGTGTCAAAGAGGGGTAGAGCGAAGGGCCTTGCTTCACAAGCCATCTGAGATGAGTCGCTAAATTGCTTTTAGTCATAGAGGCGTGTTTCGGTTTGATTCATTCTGCAGCGCTCTCATTCAACAACCCCGCGAACGTGCCGGACTCTTTTGACGTTTGTCGCTCTTCGACTTTAGATTAATACCAAATCCAAAAGGTGAAACGCGTTTCGACGCGTCATCACGTGAGCGGTAAGGTAGTTTATCTATGCCTGAGGCGACAAGGCATGTATATGCTTTTAGCTGTTGTATTGGGCTCAACTTTCATGTACAGATTAAATGATTCAATAATTATATAGATTTGCTTTCTAGAAAATTTGGTAATCACACAATCTATCTATCAGTGTTGGCGCTTTGCTGTTTTGTTATCAGCGTAATCGACGATATTTTGTATGGCGGGGGGGAAATTTTTTCTTCTATAGAATCCTAACCCCACAGTTCCAGAAAACTACAACGCACCAGTTCTTCAATATTGAATCCGATATCTCTAAAGAACTTTAGAGACAAACCAACTGATATATCAACATGGGTAAAAAAGACAAAAAGAAGACCGCCGAACATAAGGAACGAGTAGCGGCCAAACAAAACAAGAAAGCCGACAAAAAGGACAAGAAGGGCAAGACTAAAGGCCGCGGCGACGCAGACAGTGATGTGGAAGAGGCCGATCTCGATGCGATTCTAGCTCAGTATGCAGAAGAGCAAGCCAAGTTCCTGAAAGTCACAGAAGTGGTCTCGGGGCCGCCTACGCCTCGGTCTTCTGCGACGGTGCTCGCATCGCCGTCTAACCGGAATGAATTGTTGATGTATGGCGGAGAGTACTTTGATGGGACGTTTGCGACGTTCTTTAACAATCTTTTTGTCTATTTGATAGATCGGGGTGAATGGAGAGAGGTTACGAGTCCGAATAGTCCACTTCCTCGGAGTGGTCATGCTTGGTGCCGGGGAGGGAATACCGGTGGTGTATACATGTTCGGAGGAGAGTTTTCTTCGCCAAAGCAGGGCACATTCTACCATTACAATGACTTTTGGCACCTTGATACGGCAACCAGAGAATGGACTCGAATTGAGACCAAGGCAAAGGGTCCTCCGGCACGAAGTGGCCACAGAATGACCTACTACAAGGTAAGTCTGGAGCCTTTCTTGATATATAATGCATGCTAATTTGTATAGAACTACATTATCCTCTTTGGAGGGTTCCAGGATACTTCGCAACAGACCAAGTACCTTCAAGACCTGTGGATATACGACTGTGCCAGATACACTTGGTTCAATCTTGTACCAACTCAGAAGCCTGATCCTCGTTCATCTTTTTCATTCTTACCCCATGAATCCGGTGCAGTGCTATATGGTGGTTACTCTCGTGTGAAGGCCGCTACAGGAGGCAAGCAGATTAAGGGTGGCCCACAACGCATGGCCATGAGGCCAATGGTGCATCAAGATACATGGTTTCTTCGGATCACGCCTCCTGAATCAGATGCTTTTGCAAGCACTCCGCCCATAGTGCGCTGGGAGCGCAGAAAGAAGCCTGCCAACTCGCCTAATCCACCCCGAGCCGGATCTACCATGGCTTACCACAAAGGACGTGGTATAATGTTCGGTGGTGTTCATGATGTTGAGATGAGTGAGGAGGGGATTGACAGCGAATTCTTTGATTCCATGTTCGCTTGGAATACGGATCGGAACCGTTTCTTCCCGCTTACTTTGCGACGTCCAAGGGCGCCAGGAAAGAAGCAGGCTGCGAACCAGATGAAGTCCAAGAACCGAAGCAAGGCGGACGAGGAGGAGCTTTTGCAGAACCTCAAGGCTCTGGAAGTCAAAGGAGGCATTCGCGACGATGATGACGAGCCCCAGTTAGATACCCCTAGGGCAACGGAGGAAGAAGAGCCCGAGAAGCTTGAGAAGCAAGCCATCGTGCGTTTCGAGATGCCTCACAGACGGTTTAACGCCCAATTGGCAGTTCAGGATGATACTCTCTTTATCTTCAGCGGAATGTTTGAAAAGGGAGACAAGGAATTCACTTTCAACGACATGTACTCGATTGACCTGGTCAAGCTCGACGGCGTCAAAGAGATCTTCTACAATGAACCCGAGAATTGGAACCTTCTTGAGGAGGAAGAAGACAGCGATGAGGATATAGACGATGACGACGACGAAGAAGAAGAAATGGATGTGGAAGAAGAGGAAGCTATGTCGCTTGATGCTGCTTCTCCCGCCCCTACTGAGGCGACAGCCCCATCCGTCACGCGTGAAATGGAACAGCTCGAGGTCGAAGAATCAGAGCCATCTGCGAACGATAGTAGACCTCTTCCTCGTCCGTTTGAAAGCTTGCGAGAGTTCTTCAACCGGACATCTGAGGAGTGGCAGAAGATTTTGATTGACACTATCAACGAAAAGGGCATAGAGATGGAGAAGAATGTGAAGGAGCTCCGGAAGGATGCTTTCACTATGGCAGAGGAGAAATGGTGGGATAGTAGAGAAGAGGTTATGGCACTGGAGGATGAGCAAGAAGCGGCTGGCATTGGGGAGGTGGTTAGTATGGCAGATAAAGGTGACAACATGGGTGGTGCCGGGCGCCGCAGGTAAGATAAAAGTATTTTTTGTGTGAAATTTTCATGTATATATCCAATCAGGTTTCCATTGTTTGCATGCTTCTCCATATAAAACTCAGTATAGACGTTATGGAATGTACATGTACGTTTGAAAACGTGATTAAGACTTAGTTTCTGCACTGATCTTGTCCAGAACATCAGTTACAAGACTGAAGTCCCTCTCCTCGTCGACTATGCAGGTTGCAATAGCAACTCGACAGGCCGATTTCCCTTGCCAAGCAGTTCCAGACACGAACATTCTCAACGTTGCATTAATCTTAGCGCTGAGCTCACGGTTCAAATTGTCCCGTTTGGCGCAAAATAGCACAACCATGTACGTGTGCTTCAGCAGCTCATCCTTACTGCTTGTCTCCGGCAACACTGTATACTCGGGATGGTCGAACAACCATTCCACCATCCTCCTGGCTAGCCGGACCTGCCTCTGCAGTATATCTTGATAGCCCGTGCGCCCAAGTGATAAAAGGGATGCATAGACCGGCAACGCCCGGAATCGCCTGGAGTTCTCAACCCCGATATTTAGAGGAGATTGGATATCCTGCGTAGCACCGGACGCAAGATAGGCCGCGTTCGCATTCTGAAAAACATTCGCAGCCTCCTTTTCATGGCGGCAAAGAAAAAAACCGCAATCGTAGGGTACATTGAGCATCTTGTGACTGTCCCCGGCAATAGAGTCCGCGAGTTCGATCCCCTCACATCCAGCCTTGAGGGAAGCGAACTCGGCGCTATCATCAAGGATTCGACATTGGATACCAAAGGCTCCGTCCACATGTAGCCAGGCTCCATATGTATCGCAGAGTCTGCGCAGCTGTCGCATGCCTTCGATACCATCCGTCGCAAACCGCCCAGTGTTGACTTCGCCGCATGAGACGGAGACGATACTGACTTTACCAGAACTTGCCAGCTCAGTCTCGAGCTGCTCTATATCGAATTTCAGAGGATCGCTTTCCCGAGATACGTTTTTGACATTAACGCGTCCAATCCCCAGTACTGCAGCAGCCTTTGCTAGTGACGAATGAGGTAGAGTTGAAAGAACCTGCACCCCGGAGAGACCAGCTGCCTCCATCACTTCAAACAGTCCGCACTCTCCAACGCTCGTAATTGAAACACGCTTTCTCTCCGCTGCTGCCCGTAAAACAAATTCGCGTCCACATCCCAGACCCAGGATGTTACTCGCTGTCGCACCTGTCGTAAATGTTCCATTATGCCACGATTGCCGGTCCAGTCGTAGCAGATCAACTAGCAAGCCCAGAGCATTGTATTCAACGTCTGTGGCAATTGAGTGCTCCTTGAGATGTACTTGTACGTTCTGGTCGAACATAGACACGACATTGTCGGCAAACAGGGCCGCTGGGGTAACACCCCCAGTCACAAAGCCGTAGTAATTGGAGGAGAGGCTGCTGTTGTTGAATGCCGGGACGAGATCATCTATGATATGTTTTATTGTTTTGTCATATCCAACACCATTGGAGGATAGAGCAGGTGGAAAAGAGGCTCTGGCATGCTCCAGATCATCTTCATCAGGCAGGACCCCTGAGTTCTGACGGCTTAGTGCAGCGTTCCGTATGAGGCTTTCGAGGCTCTTCCCTCCTTGTACGGTATTTTCACATTTGTCGACCATCTTGCTTGGATTGGTATGGGTTCTGGATCTCAACGATATGCTCTTTCATAAAACGAGATGTGGGAAATACACCAGATTCCCGAAGGAATCGTGCGGGAGGTTGAGTCACACTTTAACATATTTATACACACACAACCCTTTTTGGCGTCAGATAAGAGCCCAATTTAAATGAAGATAACAGAGCCTATTATTATACATTTTCTTCAAGATAGGATTTGATAATGATACAGAAGTTGCAAACTTATGTTAGAATGCACAACACTCGGTTATATATCCCCACGGTATTGTGTTCTGTACTTTACGTTCCAGTTATTTATCCAGTTTCACCCCAGATAATTACTAGTTATTCCTCTTTTCAAATTTCAAATCAATTATTATTTGATATTCGATTGTCTATTTTTCACCAATTCATTCTGGAGTGGACATATCAAGTTCCTCTTGGCGTCGCGGTATTGAACAACACCCGGAGGAGATTCACCAACAACAAAACATATATTCAAAGAACCATGAACATGGCCGCAAAATTAGTCGAACGAAACTTCCACAATATTCCGGGTATGTGGTTCCGATATACTTCATACTGCTAAAAGTAAACATTAATACCCCGCTGCAGGAAAGCTCCGCGTGGCAGAGCTGTTCTTCGACGTCCCGCTCGACTACAGCAAGCCAAACGAGGGTACCCTAAGGCTTTTTGCGCGCAGTGCGCGTCGGTTGAACAAGCCAGCTGAGCCCGAAAGAAATGGGGATAAGCAATTGCCTTGGATGGTCTATCTTCAAGGTGGTCCGGGAATGGGATGTCGTGCCCCGCAGGATTATGCTTGGATTGGGCCCGTTGTCGACAAAGGTTACCAGGTATGAAATATTTCTCCAGACTGAAAAGATTTGACTATTGATTAAATCTGGTTGCTTGGGGCTCGTGTCTAATCTTGACTTAGGTTCTGCTCTTGGACCAGCGCGGCACTGGACTCAGCTCAACCGTTACCGCCGACACGCTCGCTCGACAGGGAAACGCAATCAAACAGGCTGAATACTTGAAGAAATTCCGAGCAGACAACATTGTTCGTGACTGCGAGGCCATACGGCGGTGTCTGACGGCGGACTATCCTGAGGACAAGCGCAAATGGAGCATTATCGGCCAGAGCTTTGGTGGGTTTTGTGCGGTGACTTATCTTTCCATGTTGTATGTGCTTGCCCTTTTGACAATGATTCCTTGCTTCTGACTTTTATCCTTGATAAGCCCGGAAGGGCTGACTGAGGCTTTCCTTTGCGGCGGAGTGCCTCCAGATGTTTATGAACCGGAATCAGTTTACGCTCGAACTTACGGTGTGTATAGAGATTTCACTGGGTCTTTTTGCTGTATAGCTAATTCATTGAAGAAAAGGTCACAGAGAGGAACAAGGCCTACTACGCCAAATACCCGGAAGATGCCACCCGGGTTAAGCAGATTATCCAATACCTGCAAGAGAAACAAGTCTCCGTGGCTTCTGGGACACTCACACCTGCGCGGATTCAGCAGCTTGGTATTATGTTCGGCATGCATGGTAAGTGCGTCGGTCTTTGATATGATAATCTTGTCTAACGGAGAGCAGGTGGCTTGGATAGTATTCACGGTAAGACTGCCGCTTTTGAACAGTTTGGGGGATCTTGCTAAATAGAGCCAATAGATCTGATCCTGCGCGCTTCGAACGATCTGAACATATTTGGCTTTTTAACCCGTCCGACTCTTAATGCAATTGACGGATATGGTGGCTTTGATAGCAATGTCATCTATGCTGTCCTTCATGAGTCCATCTACTGCCAGGGGTAAGAGTTTGCTCATCTGACGCTAGAAATTCCTCTATGCTAACAGCAACCAGACAAGCCTCAAACTGGACAGCAGAAAGACAGCGGGCCAAAGATCCGTACTTCCACGTTGACCTAAACAAAGAGCAAATCTACTTCACCGGCGAGATGGTAGGACACAACACCCTTCCTTCTCCTTCAGAGACCAAAACCACTCATGCCATGCCTGTCAATAGATCTACAAAGACATGTTCGAATCATACACCGAGCTCAAACAACTTAGAGAAGTTGCCGACATCCTTGCCTCCACAGAAGACTGGCCTGCACTGTACGACTACAATCAACTGGCGAACAACGAAGTCCCCGTCTACGCGGCAAGTTACGTGGATGATATGTACGTGCATTTAGAGCACTCGGATGCCATGGCCCAGAAAATAAACAATTGCAAGCGGTTCATCACGAACACTATGTATCATGATGCTCTGCGGAGCAAGTCAGATGAGCTTATGCGTCAGCTGTTTGCTTTGCGGGATGATTCGCTTGATTAGAGGGCTTGATCTGGTGTGCCACACTTGGCGTACGAAGATCACAAGAGAAAAGGCGAGTATATCAGCAAACTGTAAAATCATCCTAGCAGTATACCTAACCGAAATAGAATAGAGACGTTTGTATCGTAAATCAATCGCAAATCGAGACTATGGTAACACTAACAAATCTATTCTAAAATATCTATGAAACAGTCAACCATCATCGTCCAAAATTGACTATGGTAAATGTACTTACCGCACCTCCAATAATGAACAACCTCTCCTCCTCCTTCTGTACCCATTGAACAATCTTGCTCGCGCTCTGCGCAAGCGCATTTCGATTCGCGTTCGGACCAGCGATGCAATATAGCTCGAACATCGGCGTAATCCACGCGAATGAGGTTGCGGACTGAGAAACGCAGTGGTGAACTTTAACGTGTGTATGCTTGGCATGAATGGTCGCGTGGAGGTTGTTATAGGTAGACATTAGCCTGGGAAGTTTATTAGTTAAACAGGTGGCATGTGGATACAGTATGAATATGGGTGGACAAACCTTCGACGTCGTGAGATAGTTGAGAAATCGGGGTCATAGGATGACATGGTAAATTGGACGTTTGCTTTGGATTTGTAGAGGAAGTGGTGAAGGACGGTTCCCGGGACGATGTCGGTGGTACTTGGGCGGCCTTTATCGACCGCAGCTTTGATTATCTTAATGCTTTTGGTTTTCTCGAGTTGCTGTGATCGAAGTTAACCTTTCCGTTTCGCATTGACAATGGAAAAGTGTACTGACCTCGACAAGAGTATTCCGCATCTCCTGTAACTCGAAGAAACTCTCCTTATTCGTGCTGATCAAGATAATAGCAACAGATTCCTCCTTCGTCGTATCCTCGTCCGGAGCGTTGCTGGTCTCATCGCGAAGGTCGAGAAAGCTGACGTACATGTACAGATACCCAGTACTGTTAAAACCGGGCAGACAGACAGGGATCCAGCTTTCACCACCACCAGCCTTGACGCCCTCTGCTTCGAAGATCATATTAAACAGGAGCTGTAGGTCGCCAGGGTGCAGTGAATGCTTTTTAGGACGCACGACACTGACAAGTCGACCACCTGCCACAACCAAGCCGTAGAGAAGACTATTGACTTTGGTCTTTAGAAGAGCATTGTTGATGGTTTGTCTGTGCGCCTTGCGGATCTTTAGGCATTCCAATGCTGATAGAAGGGTAGTGGGTGAGCCTTTGGTGAAGCTATCGGCTAATGTTGATAGAAGGGATTCGGTTCCTTGTAAAGGTCGTTTCAGATCGGTAGATGGACGGACAGAAAATATATGGCTTAGGGAAGGGAGGGTCAATGTCGACAGAATTTGCATGTATAGTGCCTCAAGTTGGAGTCTGAGTTGATTATCGCTTTCCAAGAGCTGGCTAATTGCAACCAGGTACAGCGGTCCCTTGGTGAGAACCAGGAATTTCGTATCACCGGCCGTGAAACTACTCAAAGGATCTTTTGCATCTTCGTAGAATGAAATGATCGTTTGAATGACACCAATATAGGTTGATATTAAACCCCCATCCCCGTGCCTAGTCCAGATAGGCTTTCCGGCAGCAGAGAGAATGAGATAATGTTTCTTCTTTGCCTTCCATTTCTCAAGAATTAGTTCTGCCATAGTCAGCATAAAAAGCTGAATTCGGAGAGAAGCACAAACCTTCATTTTCTCCATGTTCATCCACTTCCCCAACCGACTCAAACTCGCTCACAAAATCGTCCTCCACATCATCAGCCCGGAACTCCGGGAACAGGAGCAGACCAGTGCTGTCCTGATGAACTGTCCCAGGCTCCGTTGTGATGAAATCATTGAATACATTTTCAACTTCACCAATGTCAGTATTTGGAATAGAGCTCCTAATACTCATGGAGTCACCAGTCTCGCTTGCTTTGGAGCTTCCGATCTGGCTGAGACTCGTCCTGGCTCTCAGTGTATCCGGTAGACCGCGGTTGGGGATAGTGTCAGGAATTTGCTGTGATTCAATGTCGGTTAAAGATACTGCCGTCGTTGCCTTGGCCTGTAGATTAGATTGCGCCGCTTGTCTTTCGTCCAGCAGGTTCAATGTATTTGGCCGTGGTGGTAGAGGTGGTCGTTGCTCCTCAGAGCTCACGCTGGGATCTCGGCTTCTGGATTTGACAGAATTTATCTCTAGATGCGACCCAGTGGGATTGTTCTTCGGATCATCTCCATCGTAACCCGATGATGCTTGTCCTTGAGCATGCCGGTCCATAGTAGTGGGTTCTAGATCGTACGCATCGGGTCCCTTCCCAAGATAGCGGGGTTGCTCTCCTCAGTCAGGCAAGTTTCTAACTCAGTTCCGGCTGAGCATCTTAATAATTAATATTATCTGGTTGCAAGTTGTTGTAATATAAAGCAAACATTGTTGAATGAATAGATTGACGTCGGGGGGGAGCCTAGCTCCCGAGCGGATAGGAACATCTCCGCCGCCTTTCTGGCTTCGTGTCCACCACCACTAAACAGCCCCTCAGGCATTCAGTCTCAAATGCGCGAAACATGCTGAGGTGCGGTTTCACTAGCCTTTGTTTCATTGACAATTCGAGTTTGGCACCATGAGCCTTGATCCGAGCGCGTTCCCGAGGTCGATTTCTCCTGCCAGCTCCGACAGCTCTCTTACGCGCTCCCGACTACGAGGAAAGGAAGGTATGCGAACAGCTGTCCCCGTTTGGTTGTTGTGGCTGTTTGGGCTATTTTGATAATGACAGGAACTTACAATCTTGTGTGTCTCCAGATGACTTGAAGAAAAACAAGAACTACCGCCGTTATGCGTCCAGCGTCGAACGGGCCTTGTCGCTGTTTGATACAGCGTTGCAGGAATGGGCGGATTACATCTCGTTCCTCAGTCGCCTTTTGAAGGTGAGACTCGATCAATCGGAGGATCTGGATGTCACTTATAGTCTTCGATCTTCAGGCGTTTCAAGCACACCCTCCTGAACTACCGGTGGTCCCTCACAAGGTGTTGGTATCGAAGCGGCTCTCTCAATGCTTAAACCCCACCCTACCGTCCGGCGTACACCAGAAGGCGCTTGAGGTATACACATATGTGTTTGGGCTGATAAAGGTGAGAACCTTCTGAAAATAACGGAAAAGGTCTTCTACTGATATATTTCCGTCTTAAACCAGCCCGAAGGCTTGTCGCACGACCTACCTTTATACCTACCAGGCATCGCGCCCACCTTAACGTTCGCCTCGCTTACCGTTCGACCGTTGTTCCTTTCTTTGGTGGAGACATACATGTGTCCGCTTGAACCATGGGCGATTCGACCGGCCTTGAAGGCAATCCTGTTGGCCCTCCTGCCGGGGCTCGAAGAGGAAACAAGCGACGACTTCGACCCTACGTTACGGCTTATAAACAAATTCCGCGATGCTGCTGGTCAGATGGATACGCAGAAAGCCGGAGCGGAGACAGGAGTCAGCGGCCAGTACTTCTGGCAATGTCTTTTCCTCGCATCAATCACCAGTCCCAGCAGACGGTCCGGTGTTCTGGCCTATCTGAACCGTAATTTGCCCAAACTAGGCGTGACTGGCCGCAGGCCCAGTGTGGTGGAAATGGGGGACTCCGTTGACATGTCCCCGGACATGCTCGCTGCAGCCAATTCTGTCATTCACCCAGAACCCGGCTTGTTGATTCGATGTTTCGCATCCGGCTTGTCTGATGAACAAATACTCGTCCAGCGAAACTTCCTCGACCTGTTGGTGACTCACCTTCCACTAAGCTCACCAATACTGCAGTCGCGAATTACGAAAGATGATCTTCAGCGATTAATTATTGCAGCTGTTGGCGTTGTCGCGCGGCGTGATATGAGTTTGAACCGGAGACTATGGGCTTGGCTTCTGGGACCAGAGCCTGCAAATGAACGGTCGTCATTCGAAGGCCACAATTCAATATCGGATAACCCTAAGCAAGGCCCCAACAGCCGCGAGATCACCCAATCCGAATACTTTAATCGATTTGGACTGCAGTCTTTAGCCAAGGGCCTTTTGGAGACGATTGAGCAGGACCTGCGTTTGCCATCTGAACGGTCAAGGCCTTCTCGGATGGCACTTTCATTGATGGACCGGTGGGAAGTTGGTGGATACATTGTTCCAACGGTTTTCCTTCCCATCATGAAAAATGTGCAGGCCTTCGAGACAACGGCACCCAAAGGACAGTTCGACGAAGTCTTCCGCAGTGCTAGCGCGTTCTTTGATGGGGTCGAAAGTGGTGCCATCTTCTCTGAGCTACTCGAGCTTGTTGACTGGAAAGCCAGCGATCTGGAGAGTAAGCAAGACAAGGTCTTAGACAACCTGAAACTTGCGAACTTCATACTGGAAAACTTCAATGTGCGAGAAGAAGACATGGTCCTTGTCCATGTTCCTCTACTGGTGCTCTCTGTCCTGGTCAAAATGAACCAACTGTCAACTTTGCCTGAAGATCGCCCGGTAACTCGTGAGCAACGACAAGCTATATCAAACCTACTGATAAGGACTGTCAACAATCTGGTCGGACTGCTTATAGAACGGGCCTTCTTGAACAAATCATCGCACGAGAGGAAGGTCTCAAACGCCAAACAAACTTCCACCCCTGGACATGAGGACATCTTGAATCGGATACACACCTTCTACGATAAGAGCAAAAATAGCCTGGATCTTCCGCAACTGCCTTTCCTTCCCAAGCAAATGAGCGAACTCATTGTTCGAGAAGCCCATGAATTAGCCATATCTTCTCTGGAAAGCCGTGACAATATTTTCCCGATACAGGAAAGAGTGAACCTTCTCGTAGCTCTCTTGAAGAAGGTTTTCAAGTCGCATTCCCTTCGTGATAGGCGGTTCTACCTGGCCATTTGCAACAGAATGCAGATGAATCAGGATGGAACAACTCCAGCGTCCTTCTCCATTGTCTCTTCAGTCACATCGGCATTGACAAGTCTATATTTCATCCACTCACCTGGCTATTATGTCAGCTACGAGGACATCTCAGATTTGATTCCGATTATCGTTAAACAACTTTGGCGGTTTCTGTCGCCATCAAGTCCCAAGTTCCACGTCGAAGCGGTGCGCTGTCTATGGCACCTCCATTCAGTCTCGTGGCAAGACCACTTAGTTGAGGCGTCGATAACATCATTGATGGTGGGTTCATTACAGTCGCTGTCCTACCACGTATCGTCAGAAGAGCAGGCTGGACGATATTTTGTTCTCTGGAACCATAGTCACCATGGCACGTACGAACTCCCTCCGAAGCAGGTGAGTGATGTAGGGGAGTCTTCTTTCTCCTATCATTCGTCACTGCTGGAGCGGCCTCTCTTTATTATCCTAGATTTGCTTTCCCAGGGTGCAAGTGAAGCGTCCCAGGCGGTTCAGATGTGGCTTCAGGATCTACCGTCTATACACAAGTGAGTTGTCCCCTTGGTAGAATAAAAAACTTGATTTGCTAATATGTCATTTTTTTTTTTTTTAAAAAAAAAGGGTCGTCCGCATTGTTATCTCAAATCTCGATGCTCTGTTTTTGCGGGCAGCGCACAACGCGGTTGAAGGACAGAATCTTGCCGTCTCTGCGGATGACTACAAAGAATGCAATTATCTCTTCCAGACTATCTCAGAGATCATATCTGCCCTTTCTCCCAATGCGTGGATAGCTCTTTTCCATCATACGCTAGATGACAAAAACAATAATGCATCATTAGAAGAACACCCCGAAGGCAAGAATGTCCATTCGACAATTTTCAATGCTACTCTCAAGGTCGTTGGAGGACAAAAATCATCGGCTTCACAGTCGAATGCTGATGAAGTACGACTACAGCGAACCTCCCTTTCTGTCATGCGTCAGCTTCTATTGGGACCTGGTGCTGAAGACCTGGCCGACTCGGGTGTTGATACCTTCCTTGTTGAACAACTTGTTCTTGTATTGGAAAGAGGTGGCAGTGTCGCAGTACAAGGGGCAATCATTGATGCTCTGCTCGCAGCATTGAAGGTCCGATTTGCTCAGGCATACCTACCACCACCCCCTCCAAGACCAAAACATCAAAGGACAAACTCCCGAGATCGCTTGACGAGTCCTTCGCTACTGTCATTCACCAGTGAAAAGGCAGACAAAGGATATTCGGCTCCTGCCTTGCCCCAGCCTCCTCAACAGCTTATGGAGTGTCTCCTAAAAGGAATCAGCTCCCCAAATTCTCGGGAGATACTGGATAAATGGATATTGCTTCTTTGCGAAGTTCTCGTCCCGCTCTACTCCAGCTCTATATTCCACATTCTTTTGAAGCTGGTGGAGTGCTTCTGCAAGGAGATAAAATCTTCCTACGAAAACCTGCAGATAGCCTTCAAGCAAACCGAGAGTTGGCCAGAAGACCGAGCTGAACATGTGACGATTGCGCTATTAACTGGTCTTGAAACATGTATCGGGACAGCTCACGATCGGTTGCTTGTCGAAGAGTCGCATCCTCCAGCAACCAAGAGCCCAGACGCATCTCAAGGATTCTTCGGGAACATGGTCTCTGGAGTATTTACATCAGACGCAAATCAAACACGTACAAGCGCCGCGAATAACAGACTCACAGTACTCCTGTGCTTCCAAGATGCCGTTCGCTTGTGTTTCTCCATTTGGTCTTGGGGCGCAAGCGAACGAAACGGTCCGCCCCACGACTTTGAGTCCATGGCATCGTTCCAATACACCTCGCTACGCATGCGGAACAGGTCACGTCGGATTCTGGAGCACCTTTTCACAGCAGAAGCGCTTGAATGTCTCGAGACACTTGTGGAGATGTGGACCAAATTTGATGCTGGGAATTCATCACTCATCTTCGATTTGCTTCACACGTTGGACGGTTCGCGGCCAAAGATTGCCATCCCGGCCATCTTTAATGCTATCTATACGCGGACCAATCCTCATGCACTGGACCCGGGTCGTAAATCTGCATTAGCGTCCAACATCACGGAAAATGACCTCGCAGCATTTATGGTCACTTACGCCAGGTCGCTTGACGACGATGTACTGGATGAGATCTGGGCAGATTGCACCACCTTTTTGCGGGATGTTCTCAGCAACCCATTTCCTCACAGGCAGATCCTTCCACGTCTAGTTGAGTTCGCGGCTATTCTTGGGACAAAACTGGAGAACACGAACTTTGGTGACAACCGGAGGATGAGAAAAGAGCTTGGGGTATGTTTTCACTTGCATGGTGTCATTTGAAAACTACTAACATATTTGACAGGACGTATTGCTGCGCCTTCTTACAGCAGTATTCACGAGCAAGCCATTCTCGACCGATTCAGGTCATGCCAGGAAGATATCGCGGGATTACGATGGTATTTCAGCTACGAATATTGGACCAGATGACATGTTGAGTATCCTCGCCATTTCAATGCCCGCGTTTACAACAACGCTGGGTGACTCAGACCGAATCGGCACGGCTACGACAGGCATATCCAGCAATGTCATCGGACCAATATTGCGCTCACGGCTTTTCCCCAACAACGTAAACCGCAGTGTACTGGTGTTGCTTCAACATATTGCCAAGGTTCCAGCTGCAGCCAAATCATGGAAGAAGGACATATCAGATGCCTTTAACGACCATCGATTCTTCAGTTCCCAGATAGACTTGGTGAAAGGTGGCTGGATGAATCTTCTGCGGCAGTGGGTGATTGCGGACAAGGATCGACTGTCTGAGCTACTGGCGCGTCTTCCTCCGCCCAGCACAGCAGGCCTCATGTTTGGCGTGGGAGCATCAGCTGCTCGACTAGAAGCTGATAGGAAAGCGCAGTTGAACCTCCGCAGGATTGCTTTGCTCATTTTGTGCGCTAATGACGACTACTTCGCGGGTGAGCTACCTGGACTTCTTCGCAAACTGGAGGATCTTCTCGCGGCTACTAGCTCGTCGTCACCTTCGTCTGCGACGAGGGCAGAGATATTCATGGTACTCCGCGCGTTGGCACTCAAGACGTCGACCACAACATTGATTCCATTCTGGCCATTGATCAACACTGAACTTCAAGAGGCCCTTTCTGCGGTGCCAGCGGGACAGAACCAAGAGCTTTACAGCCCCTACTCGATGCTACAGGCCTGCAAGCTCCTGGACACGATGTTAGTCCTCGCACCTGACGACTTTCAACTTCTGGAATGGCTCTTCGTAACCGACACCATCGACGCGGTCTATCCCCCGGATCGCTGGGAACCCATCGCTCTCGCCGACGAGGTCTCCCAGAGCCTGGGTGTCCAGAGCGCATCATCCCCAACCTCACCTGTGGATGGTACTGAGTTCAACTATTCAACGCGGCAGCCCTGGTTGACATCAGACTGGATCCGGGAAACGGCTAAGGATGAGATTGTAGAGCGTGTGCTGCGTCCTTTTTTTGACCGGCTAAGCATTCATGCGTTTGAGAGCACTTATACCATGAGCAGCCCAAATCTGGATGTGTGTCGTGATGATCTGCTGGCGGATTTGTTTAATGAGAGTACCATGGCGAATTAAAGAGAGGTATTCTCCACGGTCTGAAAGTTCGAGGGATGTAGTTAGTCTCGACTGCATGTGCTTAACTATGGCGTTCAGGCGTTGCGACCAAGATCCCTTCTTCCATACCTATTATTTAGCGCAAAGTATATAGAATTCCTCAATTATATTGCTTATGCTGTACATACTTGGCTTCCAATAAAAAGAAATGTATCACATGCTATGCTGTCGTGGTCTGACAGGCGGATAAAAGACCCATGGATGGCCCAGGATTTACCCGGCCAACCGACGCTCGGAAATCATCCAACGTCACTCCCGCCCAAGAACTACATACTCCTCGACTTCACTTCCAATCTCCCAAACCGTAAGTCCCTCCGGGAAGGATTCCCTTTTTATTTACTCATATTCAAATCCTAATTATTTACGTTCAGTTCCAACATGCCCCCTCGCACACAAATCCTCTCACTGCTGCGCTCCGCAGCAAAGCCCGTGACTGTGCCAGCTCCAGCGCGGTACTTCTCGACTT
This sequence comes from Aspergillus pseudoglaucus, assembly GCA_039880875.1. Classification (NCBI taxonomy): domain Eukaryota; kingdom Fungi; phylum Ascomycota; class Eurotiomycetes; order Eurotiales; family Aspergillaceae; genus Aspergillus; species Aspergillus pseudoglaucus. Next base: position 54,419 of record JBDODC010000040.1, on the reverse strand, counting down.
CTCCGGTTCTTAAGGATGCAGGCTCGACGCTTCCGGCTAAAAAGCCTGTTGGGGCTTTCCGCGGGGGGTAAGACGTTCTATTCTATGCTCTAGCTTTGGTTTATCTTATTGGTTACTCGTAGATGCTAACGGTTATACAGGGTGCTGGGCTTTTTGACTGGGTCTGTGACTGCTGGAACGCTTGTCTATTATTATATTCTGCAAGAGTATCGGACAGCTAATGAGATGCTGTCGGAGGATATCTATGTATGTTCTCCCCTTTTCTTGCGGACGGTGTTGTTCGGGGAATGCTTTCTCGCTGTCGTCCCTATCATGGAATAGAAGGCGTCCGGTCACCTGGACTACAAACGGCTTTTATTTCTCATCTCTTTCCACACCCAAACCTCGCCCGAATCCCCTTGTGAAGTGCGAGCAAGACTAACCAGTGCTCCCGCGCTTTGAAACACAGGCACTCCAATTGGCCACGCAACAGCTCCAGTCCTACGTTGTGGAGCTCGAAACCAAGGTGGACGGACTGCATAAGAAGAAGTGATTGTATAACTACTCGACTTTAATTTTATCTCGTTTTCTTTCTTCAATTTTCTTTCAGTTTTCACATTTTCCTGTCACTGAGCCCACCAAGACTCAACCAACGCGCTACTTTGTTTGTCTATATTCGCGAATCGTTGAAGTGGCGCTACTCTCATTTGATAACCAGTTCAATGCCAGCGTATTTAGTTGAATTGATATCTCTAATCCGTCCAATCCAGCCCAATGCAGCACGTAAAAAAGCTCCCTCAAGCTTCCGGCAACTGCGTCACTTCCCCGGGTTGCAAACAACACAAACAACACCTGATGCGGAGTGTTTACTAAGCTCATTTTTCGCGGTTCCTGTCCATCATCTCAACGTCTTTTCAGACGACCGACAACCCTTCATTCGACAGCACAAATCGCAATGTACCACATAGAACTCCTCCCCAACTCAACATCCCACATTACACCAGGATGGACCTACGTCCCGGATCGAGGTTTTGATCCAGCAAAAGCAGCCATCACGCCGGCGATCGGCAGAAAGCGCGGAATCCGGGATCCAGGCGGTCGTGGCGATCTCTCGTCGAGGGAAAACAATGCGATTATAAGACATTTGGCGGAGTTAGATAGGGAGAATCATAGGGATGTGCAGATTGCAGTTCCGGTGAAGCAGAAGGAACCGGCGGGGAGGGGTATGTTATCACGGAGCATTGGAATACTTACAGTTCCGGCTGACAGTAGACAGGAACGAGAGGGAAAACGACAACGAATACGCGACGTATTCTTCAGTCGCAAAAGACGTTCCGGAATCATCTCGATGATGAAGAGGCGCATTTGTCCCAGACCGCGCAGACTACCGCGAGCAACGCGCCTCCGCGTCTTAGTATTACTAGCAAAGTGACGAAGCCCTCCGCGCGAAGGAGTCTAACGCCCATGACAACGCCAAAAGCAGACTCTACAGTAAAGCAACGGAAACAAACCTCCGCCGCTACACAGCAGCAACAACAGCCTCGGCAATCAGAAACACCCGCAGAAACACCAAAGCCAGACACACCCGCCGAACCTACTGCAGATACAGAGATAGAAACTCCCGCTAAAAAACAACGCTTGATCGCTTCAGAATACGACAATGATCCCCTTCTCCGCTCACGCATCCCCTCCGCGCCCTCAGAACGCATCATGCAAGCACTTCTATCCGAACCGCCGTTAAGCTATAACGCTGCACGCGCTGGGCCGCCGGTGACGAAGAAGGCGCCACGGTTCTTTTGCTGTATATGTGGGTATTGGGGGAAAATTCGGTGTCGGAATTGTCATGTACGGATGTGTGGGTTGGGCTGTTATAAGGTGCATGAGGATTCGAGGTGTGGTGCCTTTCTCTAGCATCCACAGAAGATTATCTATTTGTCGGTGATCGGACTGTCGGAGGAGCAGCTCGACTTGTTATCAATCTTGTTCTATGATACCCATGTGTTTATCTATAACGCCAATCTACAGCCACTTTCCAGAATATCTTGCAAGAACAGTGTAAACACTATAGAGCACGATGTACCGCGTATGTAGCTAATAACCAAAGCAAATCCACATTTCCATAACTGTCAAAGCGACGAGCTCGGATCACTCAGAATCATCAACCCTCTTCTCATCCAACCTCTCTACCGCACCGCCCCTCCCCATCCTCTTCAACCAAACCTTCAAATCAAACACTCCCTCGCTAATCTCCCTCTTATCCCCCACAAACACAAAAGCAAACCCACCCTCTTCCCTCGGCCCCTCCCCATCCACATACTTGATAACACAAGCCTCAGCCCGATAACTCTCCGCCTCATACTCCGCAAGTCGCTCTGCGTGTTGCACGGTCTGAACGTGATAGGCTGTGCCTTCGACCACACTTCCTGACACCGAACCTTCACCCGAACTCCAGCTAGACTCCGAGGCAGAAGAGAGCAACGCCGGACACTGCCCCTAGTAGGGAGGTGCGGAGCGGAGGTTTTGGACATAGGGGAGCGGGAGACTTTTGTGGATGGATTTGCGGATTGTGGTGGTGGTAGCGATGGAGGTAGTCTCTGGTCTCTGTCTTCAGCCACGATGGCGGTTGGTGTTGTTGGTTTTGATAAGGGGTCGAGAGATGTTGGATTTAGACTTCAAAGTCCATACGAAATATTTCTCCTTACTTGTACATGTACTCACTGCATACTTGTACACCATCATGAACAAAGCAAGTGAAACAAACCATGCCTATTACATAGTACCATGTAAGATAAGAAATTCTCCCAAATTCCACATCTTCCATTCCTCACAGTAACCAACCTAAACCACGCCCTACGAGATACATCCAGACTAACTCCGATAAGATAAGGCGATAACCTCGGAGTATCCCCGGATCGCAAATATAAACCAGACCATTTCTTTCTCAATTTTCAATCCCGATCGCTCCCTACTTTATCCCAATCTCGAAAGATCACAAGAAGGAATACAAGCAAAAATGCCCGCCCTCCTCGAAGACCCCCAAAACCACATCCCCCCACCCCCCTCCGCCGTCAAAAAAGCCCCCCTCCTAACCCCCCGCCATACCACTCTCCCCAAAGCCAATAACGCCCCCGTAACCCTCTACCCCGTCACAAACGGGCCCGAATCCCTCCCAACCGATCTGATTAAGCACCTGCACGCCGAGTTTTCAGCGGAGATCCAGCGCGGGGCGACGTATCCGATGGAGGAGCCCTTGGAGTTGGAGAAGTTTGCGGGATATTGGTTTGGGACGTTTGCTGTTGTTGCGTTGCTGGGTGAGGAGGGGGAGGGGAGTGGGTTGAGCGAGGGAAGGGATTGGGAGAGGGAGTGTCTGGGGACGTTTTATGTTAAGCCGAATTATCCTGGTGCGTATCTTTACCTCCAGTGCTATGATTGAGTGACAGCGGGAGAGTGAAAAGCTAATGGTGGTGATAGGACGCTGCTCGCATGTGTGTAACGCGGGATTTCTGACGACCAGTGCAGCTAGGAACAAGGGTGTTGGAATTGCCATGGGCGAGACGTATCTCGAGTATGCGCCGAAATTGGTATGCCCTTCCCCTCATGTCTATCTTCAATCACACGGGGTATTAACAGAGGCAGGGCTACAAATACTCCGTCTTCAACCTGGTCTTCGAAAACAACACGGCCTCTGTAAAAATCTGGGAGAAACTCGGCTTCAAGGTCATCGGCCGAGTCCCCGGGTGTGCAAGACTCGCTAATAGTGAAGAACTGGTTGATGCGTTGATTATTGGGAGGGAATTGGTCTAGTCGCATTGTCCCGTGTAAATAGAATGATTCTTTGGACATAAATCAATAAAGCAACAAAATATATTGAAGACGGACCCAGTAGAATACAATGTATCGATATCAATATCAATAACAATATCAACGCTAACCAACAATGCAAATGGGGAATCAAGTGAACCGGTCTCTGTCCCTCAACAATACAAACAACAACAATAAACAAACACCGGACTATCACATGCAAAATGCATAACAAATAAAGTGTCAAAAGGGGATAATACAAGTCCAAAACCACGGCATGTGGTACCGCAGTGACCAAACGGCCAAGAAGGTCACCGCCACCGCGGACGTTGCTCCTGTCTGCTCCGCATCCCCGCAGCACTATCACGCCCACTCGGTTTAGGCAATGGGAGCAAACTGATGCGGCGGTTCCCTGAATGACCAAGCGATGTACCAGGTCGATCACCCTTCGTCGGGCTGCTAAGCCTCGCTACGCCAGGGTCGCGCGAGACACTCCGCGCGAACGAGCCGGCGAAGCTCTGCCTGTTGCGAGGCGCGTTAACATACTCGGCCTCCGACTGACCAGAGGATTTCCGGAGTTTGCTGTATGGTGGTGGATCGAGGATGGAGCGTGGGGTGGGAGATTCAGCACGTCCAGGACTGCGTGAGAATCTGGATGAGAAGCGGCTCACAGAGCGAGGCGGTACGGGAGATGCGGAAAAGTCCCGACGAGAAGGACTGAATGGGATAGTTGAAGAGGGTCGCGAGGTGCGGCCTGGAGGAGCGGAGGATTTGCGGTTCGCAGGGTTGGTGCTAGAAAAGGACTTGTAGGTATGGCCGACATCCAAATCCTTAGTGTTGGTACTGCTGGTCCAGCGCGGACGGTTGTTCAACGGAGATGGGGTCGGACGGTTGTTCAAAGGAGACGGAGTCGGACGGAGGGATTGCCTGCGCGATGCAGGAGTAGGCGTAGTAGCGAAATTAGGCTGGGGCGCCGCAAGCGAAGGCTTGGGGATACCCGTTTTCTTACCCGTCGTAGTGGGCGCGGGCTGGGGCAGACCGGACATTCGTCGAACCTTGGACATGGTTGTCCGGGCCACGCTGCCTACTGAGCTACCACGTCGGCTGGATGAGCCCATAGGAGTAGTTGCACTTCCAGAAAGAATGACAGATGATGCAGGAGAGCTACCCGGCGTGGTATCAGGGATGCTGTTGGTAGCCGGGCTGTCCATGGTGACGATGCTCGAAATCGAGTCACGCAATTGCTGCGTCCTGACAAAATTGATGTCTTCCAGTGTCGCGTCCATGACCCTGATGCTTGCTTTCAGCGCATCGGTCCTCGCTTTCATATCGGACAACAACCTCAATGTCTCGCCGTTCACCGTAAGTCGATCACTAACACCCTTTTGCACGATAGTAGTGACACGCTCAATGGCCGACACATAATGTAGCTTTTTAGCCTCGTAGTTTTCAATCCGCTTCGTCAACCCAGCCGGATTGTTTGTTTGCGCGCCTGCCTCCAAGCCCTCCTGGAGCTTGGCGATACTCCGTTCAACAGACTCAAACATCTTCTGCGCCTGGCCACCAGCATTGCGAAACACCAGGATCCATCGATCTTCACTGAGTTCCTTCCGTACGGCTTCCGCGTCCGCTTCCAACACCTTGTAGCTGTTCTCCAGCTGGTTTCGCCGTTCCTCCAATTCCTCGCAAGCACTAGGAAATATCCTTTCTGCCCGCGACTGGAACATGGACATTCGCATGGGCAGGAAGTCCAGAGACGCGCGCAGCGGCTGCATCCGTGCAAAAAGAGCCATCAAATTGGAATGGTTGGTGTCATCCTGGGGGGTCTGAATAAGAGGCGTATCCAAGGTGGGAGGCCCCGCGTAGATCGGACCTGTGCTGAACCGTTTGTTGGTCGCCATGTTACCGCCGGACGGTGTCTCCTCTACAATAGTCTCTAGTTCATTTATATCGAGTCCACCGTGAGACTCCTGATCAGCCCCAGACATGGTCCAGTGTCGCTTCTCCTCCATTTCGAAGATCAACCGGCTCAGATTCTCAACTTCCATGCTCACATCGCCCAGCACAGTACTCCATAGTTCTTCCCATTCCATCGCCAGCTCTACCTGTTCCTTAACACCCTTTAGCCGCGTCTTGATCTGTGCCCAACTCTGCAAGACGGCGTCCATTTGTGTGACGATAGTCTTCAGACCCTGCGGGTCGACGTCGCTGATATCTTCCCGTAACTGCACCTCTTCAATAGCCTTGACATAAATTTTAACCAAGCCTTCAAACCGTTTAATGGCATTATCCACGCCATCCAGTCCCTCTCGGCCGCCAGCGGCCGCCCACTCCACGTCATCCTCGGCATCCATGCCACCAAGCACATCGGACGCCTTCCTGATCCAAATCTGGATCTGTTCCGATGCTCCCGTCAGAGCCCGGACTGCCTTGGGAGCATTAGGTATTTGCATTATAGTGGTCTCGAGAGTCGATGGTTGCGGTAGACTTATCGAAGTAAGCTGGGAAAGTTGGTTGCTAAAGGAGGCTCGCGAAAACGAGTATATCGATTCCGAGCGATGAAGGCCATGGGGGTTGAAGTATGACTGCGTATTCGACGAGGCGCTCGACGATGGGGCGGGAGAGTGTTTGTAAGGAGCCCGAGGGGCAGGTTTCGTCTCATTTTCGCTAGTGCTCTGAAGGTACTTTTCGAAATCAGTCTGTTCCTCCTTGTTAAAGCCATTTGCCTCTGGTTCTGGGGCGGCCACATATTCCGGAAGAGGCTCAGCCACAGCCATGGCCGCAGGGGGGTCGTGTTCAGCCTCGTCAGCGACTGGCGAAGGCGATTCTTCAAATGGTTCGGATTCTGGAACCGGAAGACGTGGGCTTGGTGGTGGGAGCGATTCTGCGGGTTCTGAAAATACGGCTTCCGTCGATTCTGGTTCATGCACAGGGTCTTCCATCAACGAATCACCTAAGCTGGACACACTTTTCTTCCCCTTATTATGATTAGGATTATTCTGAATATTCTGGTTAGGCGCACCAGGCCACGCTCGACCCCTTCTCTCGATCCTAACCGACAAGTTCTGGTGTAGACTGTCCAGCTCCTTGATGTGCTGCTGAGGAATCCGACCGATGTTGCTAGGGTTGTTGCGAGACGAGCCTGCTGATTTGTTACTCCCGTCCAACTGTTTCACACGCGCAGCCAATCCCGGGGATAAACGTCGGAGAAAGGATGGACGGACAAGCGTCTTATCAAGACTGGCAGGGATCTGGTCGGGGCTTTCCCAGGGTTGTTGTTGTTGCTGTTGTTGTTGGTCGTCGTCGTGATGGCTGCTCCCGAGACTCCGGATACTGCGCAGGGATGATTTGGACTTTATGCGGCGAGGAAACGGATCGTCTGGAGAGTATACTGATACGGCCGGCGTTGACGGCGAGGAACCCGGCGAAGTGAAAGTGTTGGCAGTCGGAGTTATTGCCGGAGCAGCGATGGTGTTGGTGGTATTGGTAGAGGAGGTGGGAATAGGAGGAGGCGGAGGGGGGGGTGTTTTGGCGGTCGCAGAGGAGGAAGTCGACCCGGAGAAGAGGCTTCGCATGGACATGGGTATTATCGTTTCGCAAGAAGTGTCTGTTTATCAGAAGGGAATGCGTGGTATGTGTCGCTTTGCTGCAAGAGAGTATGTATTCCGAGGTAGGACTGATCGGGGACGCGACACGGCCACCCTGGCTGGATGAACCAACAACAGGGCAGACTGAGGAATGTTGGCTGTGTCGTCCTATGTATTGTCGTTTTCTCTCACTTTCTTTAAGCTGTCTTCAGCTTCTCTTCTGGAAGTATTCTCACTCGCTGGTAGTGTTATTTGCTCCCCTCCCCTTTCAGTAGACGTCAGTCAGCCGGTAAAGGCGGTCGATCCCTGTCGTCAGGTTGAAATGCAGATAGCTAGTAAGTAGTATGCCAGAACAGGAAAAAAGAGAAAGTCGGGCTACATGATAAGCCGGAAACGAATTATTGCCTAACCAGCGAGGGGAATTATTGAAAAGGGACAAGAAAGAGAGAGAGAAGAGAGAGCAGGGAGAGAGAGTGATGAGGGAGGAAAATCGGCGTTGCTTCCACTCCACTATTAACGGCGTGCCCACCGGCGTATTCTACAAAGTATGTACTTGTACAGCAAAGAAACGCAGCTAACCGGGCATTATTGACACACTATTTCTTTTTTTTTTTGCCTCTTGTTTCTTTTTATCTTTCGCTTTCGGATTGATGCCTCATTCTTCTCTCCTAGTGTCTTTCCCTTTTGGGAGCTGTATACTTGTATTACCGTACCTTAAATTACAGGGGTACATGGGACACCGCCTGCCCAAACCATAGCTATGCACGTGTCCGATGCTCTGCTTTCAATCCCAAACACTTCTTCTTTTGTTTCATCGCATTTTGTTCCTGCCAAGTGGCTGTCTAAAATTCTCATACGTGTCATGCTGTGGATTGTCAATTGGGTTTGCGGGAGCTTGGGTCCATGATGTCGAAATTAGGACCGACATTGGTCCCTGAATGTACCGGAGTTGACGTACATAGTACGCGACATTCTTGAATAGAGTGGTCAATTGACTTTGAGCCCTACCCGACAGCTGTCTTTGCATAGTTCGTGATATAGAATCAGTTTGAGATTGATGAATTGTAAACCTAGATCCAGCACAGACATCCTCAATCACGAAACATTCAAATCCATCCATTTGTACAACCGGAACCCCCTGATTGGATGGAAGAAGGCTGGCCAGAAGAAGTGAAAAGTCTATGCTATATACATGCACTGCCCGTTCGGCAGATGAAAAGATAAAGTTGTAGAAGGTAAAAGTAAGGGGTGAGGGTATCTAAGAGGACAGCCTGTCAAAAATGCTGGACGAAAGGGATATACATAAATAAATGCGTAAGCAGGAACAAAGTGACAAAGAAGAAAAAAAGAAAGAGAAAGAGAAAACCGCCTCTTTCAAGGCACATCAAACGGAAATCAAAATAACATGTCATGCAAATTAGTTGGGATATACCGTGGTGGTGTTCTCGCCTGATGGCGGCCACCAGTCGCGCGTCAGTTCCTCCCGGACGAGTTTGCACCATGAAAGCAAAGTCGCATTGAACTGTTGCCATGCTTCGTCGCTGCTGCCGTACACCACGCCTAAGACGTCCATGTCCAGCTTCGCCTCGAATCGGATTTCTGCTGCCTTGAGCCAGAACCGCAAGTTCTCGGCACAGCGGTACGGCTTGCCGATGTCTTGGTGGTACGACTTGATCTCGCAAAAAGGACGTTTCGATTTTTTGATGGCCCTGTTGTGCATCCGAACGAGGTCCCGGCCGTCGCGGAGCCGCTCCAGCAAGGGTGTGGGGAGAGAGGCACTGTCGGTCGAAGTCCAAGTCGGCAACGAAGTGTCGGTCCCCATCAAGCTGCGGAGGAAGGCTTCCTCGCGCTCCCCTTCCCTACCGGTCCAGTCGCCATGAGCCCAAGTCCAGCTTTCACGCTCTCTAGTTTCTGCGTCTTCCAGTTCACGCTCCCGGGCCAGCATGGCGCGCACATCGGACATCCAACCCATGATTGCTGTACGCTCGTCCTCGCGCAGTCCACCAGAGAAGTTGCGAGAGGCCCAGCGCTTGAGAAGCTCGAGAACATGGAACAGCGCTTGTCGAATTTCGCGCTCACTCTTGACCGTCGCTAATAGTTCTGGACGCTCGTGGGCCGTGTAATAGATCCTAGCAGCACGGATCGCCAGAGTGACCACGTCCAAGATGCGCATTCCTTGGATTTCATGCCACGCTTGTGGTCTTGGAAACGGAGGCTCGTGGCGCGATTCATCCTCCGAGTCTACATCGGGGGAGAGACTGATCCGTGGAGGGTTGAAACCGGGAGGGGGTTCTTTCTGCGACCCAATATCCTCGATTTCTCTCTCTGCTCTTTCCACAGCTTCCAGCAGGTCTTTTCGCAAGGCCGGTAGATCGGGTGGAGGCGGAATATGATAGGTTTTGATACTGTACGTGCTCACGGTTGGTGGGAGCATGACTTCGCCATCATCGTCGAAGCCATCCTCGGTCGGTTCGAAAGATTCGTCGTCGGTGGGACTCTCCGACAAATCATCGGGAATATACCGGGCATTGGGCGTCAACAACAACCTGGGCGTACCATCTGGCATCTTCTTTTTCTTCTTGAACTCGCGCGCCTGGCCACCTTTACCATCCAGCAGCCCAGTCCGAGCGAAATAATACTGCAAGTGAGCGATGCTGCCCAAGCTCATGACACTCTCGCGGTGTTTGGCGGAGTCGGCGAACTCGGCACCTTGCGGACGGATATACCCGCGTCTCCTGGATCCGACGGAGACAGCGGAGGTAGCAGACGAGGCCGAATGCGACGAAACGGTGGAAAAGGTGCGATCTGGGGACGGGCAGGACGAGATAGCCGGCGTGGGGAGGATGTCGGGCGAGGGCGATCCAGGCCTCGCGAGGACCGGGAAGGGCTCCGTGTCGGTCAACTCGTCCATTGTGTTCGCTCAAGGAAGCTGACTTGGAATGCTGAGTGTGAAATATAGTCACCAGCAGGTGAATCGTGGAGAGGCCAGATGTCGTGTGCTGGTGATAGGTCGCGGTGGTGGTACAAGATTATTAACAGGCGTAATATAACGAACCCACGGCCAATTTCGGCAACGGTTTAGGTTATATGGAGCAGTAATACCGAGCGAGTCAGGCTATATAGGTAATAATACCAATAGTAATAGGGATACGAGGTGACAATGAGGATGATCAATTGAAAGATGGTTCGAAAGGGGGAAAGAGAAAGAAAAAAAGTGAGTTCCTCGACGGAGTACACTAACTAAAAGGGGGGGGTCAGATGCGGGTCGAGTGTGATGAAAGGCCGAGGGGCCGGTGCAAAACGCCTTGCCTTGGGGTCCTAATTAAATATTAATAGATCGGTAATAATGGCCTGAATGACAGGCTACTCCGTGTTCTGTACGTAGTTAGTGCTGCTACGTAACCCCTGATAGCGTTATTCATGTATCATGGTGAAGTATCACTCCACCAATTCTACCAGTCGAGGTACAAGTGTATGGTACGCGTTGACACTTTTCCTCTTTCATGCTAGTGTACCGGTACCTGAATTGCCCCGCGTTCCGTCGGATTTCGAGTGCGGATCATCCCGTGATCATCTGTAGTCCTTATGTACCGGAATGCATCATCTTGAGGAATAAACATGGTCACAATGCGTCATGGTCGAGAGAAGAGATGCTAATGACATGCATAACTAGGGTACGAATTCCTAGACCTAACTCCGTGACATCCGACACCGAACCCACAGAACCACCATAACTAAAATAGTACAAGACACCTGTCCAGGCCAATGCCTAATTAATATCCTTGCTCTAGGCGACGTTGTCCTAGTATCATTGTCTTTTATCGCTTGGTTATCTGGTGCGTGTCGTCCGGACAGATCGCACCCCATGCTTTGCACTCGTCACAAATATCAAAAGTTGTCACTGTCGCAGATCAAGCAGTGGCAAGCATCTTCGAGAAACCCAAGTCCCGCATATATCACAGATGAGGTCACCTTCATCTCGCTTAATTCCTGGAGCCTCGAGAAATGCTTTCACAACTTGGTCCATTCCTCGCACTGTGGCATCCATTAAGGGCGTGCAACCGTTTTTATCCCTTGTATTGGAAATGCTTTCAGCTTTCAGTAGCTGCGTCACTAGTGCCTTCGAGTTGAATCCATGTTCCACCACCAAGAGCAATATTCCTCGGACTTTATCTCGCATGATGCTTGGATCTGCGCCATACTGAAGCAACAAACTCACCGCTGCATGCCTATCTCCTATCCCACCGTGATAGTACACTTTACCACTTCCCCCTCTTCGTACCTTGTAAGAGCGGCTCGCATGGTATGTTCCAACCGCCCAGATCAGTGGTGCCTGATTCGGATTCTTGTGGTTATTTGCATCTGCGCCGCCGTCAAGAAGCATCTTACAATTACTTCGTATCCTTGCCCGGCTACCCAACAGATGGCCGTCTCCCCGAACCTGTCCTGGTAGTCCAGATTCGCACCGTGCTCCAGCGACGACTTTCCACAATGATCCGTGGAGTTTGAATTGGCGCCATGCTGAGTGAGAAGATGAATTAACTCCTGTATCCTCCATGAATGTAGTGCAGCAGTGGTGTCCGGCCATCGTAATCTGATGAATCAGGATCCACACGTTGAGACTCGAAAAGAATTCTTGCGATCTCAAAAGTACCTCTCTCAACCGCATAGGCGAGGGGAGTCTGGCCATTGGAATCTATGATATCCAAGCCATCGCCTTGACTTAGATGTAGAGACTATGTCTGCTACCCCGCCATGGACTGCTAGGTGCATTTTTGTGAATCGGCGTGGAACAGGTCTGAACCAAACCCCAACACCCGCAATTTTATTGCATAGGATGGAATTAGCCATCATTACTTGACCAGCCGCGTGCACGTTCGACTCTTTGTCCAGAAAGTCCAGGAAAAACTCGACCAGCTCTTTCGAATTAGCCAAAGCTGCCGAAGCGAGAAAGCTCCAATTTTGTGCACAGTAATGATGTAGGGGGTACAGCTGCTGTCGACGGGTGTATCCACTCGGTTTTGAGGAGCTCCCGGTGGAGAAAGCTCAAGCGCAAGGTAGGTACCGGATGTCCGTGTGATTTCTGTCTCTGCATCACGCAACGCGTGTTTTCCCAGCAGATACTCCTTCGTCGTATGATGAACCAAGCGAATTATCCTTGTGTTCTGACCGGAACAACCAAGCCAGCGCACAGTAAATTAATCATTTCAAAAGTAGGCAGGAAATTCCAATCCAGGTCTTCCTTGCCATGCCGTGTTCCAAGCGCATGTTGAAGGAAAACGCTGCGATGAACGTCCTCCTGAACATCAAGATAGATTCACTCCTTTGACAGAAGTAATTAAGGCAGTCTCTTGTTGACATATATCGAGATATCATCACCATCCGCCCGGATTTCTCTTCGGGGGCGACCTTTGAACTGTGAAATTATTCCAGAGTTTAAACGAGAAGTTGCAAGAATGTTAGTGGGCGCCTTTCTCTGGAGGGTGAATAAATGCCGAGAGTAAGTCCTGCAACTCACTTAGATTTGAAGAACAATACTCGTCAAGGGCATCAATCACAATGAAGATCATTTTGTATGAGTTTGACGTCTTCAAAAGCTCTGCTTGAACCTCGCTGACACTCGGGCACGTCCTCTTCTGGATATGATGCGCATGCATATGTTCGATCGTTGCAAGGAGAGACGAGCTTTTGACTGCGATTTGTCTGAGAAGGCCGAGCAAAAGATCAAGCATGGTTTTCTGGTGACCTGGTTGATAGCTGAAAACATGCACACAATCTGCACATCTGGGTCTTCCAAAATCTTTGTCTTGAAATGATCTGCTATGACGGCGGACATTACCGTCCTCCCTGCGCTTGGGATTCCCGGCAGAGCAATATTTGTTGGGGCTAGCTTATCCATTGGGTACATTCCTCCGATTCTGAAAGCCAGAGACCTGTTTTGTCTTGTCTTTGCAAGTGGACGTTATTCTGCTCAATATCGAACTCCAATGGGGTAATCCAATCGAGGATATCCGGCTCATTATTATCGTTGGATATACCTGCGCCGATTTCAACAAACATGCCGACACGGATCCTCGGAAATCTTGAGAGCCTCTCTTTGGCAAATGTTGCGGCAGAGGCGCCTATTTGGTGCATGGGTAAAAAGGCCACCACGACCTTGGATTTTGCCATGGAACCAAATATGTATGAGTTGTTATCAGCCGCAGCTGGTGGGGTTTGCGGCTCTCTATGTTCTTCATCCACCATACCCTTTGCGGCTGCGAATTCGGTCTGCAGGGCTCATATCCATCCAACTGCCTGTTCTTCGTCCGCAAAGGGGGATTGTTGTGGACTCGTCATGGTTAAGCGATTTGGTTGGACAGGTGATTTGCGCATTTCTCGTCACACGAGAATTTACTAACCGCGGATAGGGCTTGTTATCATTCTCCGATGTAGCTCGAGTTTCAAACGAACACACCCAGCCGCACTCCATCTTGCGGCTGAGCTTTACCCGTGATCATTGGGCATCTAAGCCATAGCTTTCTCAACGGCCCGTTCGAGTTGTCTCAGCGATCGCTAGGTGGCCATTGGTGAGCGACCCCTGCAGGATGACCGAACACGCAATGAGCATGTCTACTGAGCCGCGGCGGGCAAGTACCTCGTATATTGAACACCAGTCATGATTTCACATAGGTAGAAGAAAACTGATAGGTGTATTTTAATGCAGCAGTTTTATAAAAGCTTGAAGATAAGTAGAGGAAATAAAACGATCAAGAAAGGATAAGGGGAGATGCCAATACATTGACCACTAATACGACCTCATAACTCCGTGATATCCGCTGAATCCACAAGGACCACTCTAATAAAAACGCCATCTACTATACAAGTGGACACTCAAATGAATATCTAAATAACCTCCTCCCTCTCCCATCCAGTCGGTTTCAACTTATCAATCCCCTTGCTCGGATGCGCTTTGCTGGAATCCTTATACGTCGACGTATACGGGTTCGGATCCGCTCCCTGGTTGAGGTTCCCCAGTGTATGGTTCACCTCCCTATGCTTGGCCTCATCGGCCCGCACATACAGTAACAGGTCCCGCATGGTGCGGTGGCCCTCAGGCATTTTCCAATACTGGACCGCAATCTCGGGTGCCTCCATCTGCGCCCACTCCGGAAGTGCCCCCGTCTCAATCTCTTTAACGGCCCGGGAATATGTGACGACGGCTTCTTCTTCAAGATATCCGACGAATCGGTGACAGATGCGTGGGGAAATGAGGTAGGAGATGAAGAACCCGTTGAAGAACACGCCCTGGGCTCCGAGGACCATCAGGCGCATGAACATGCCGGGTTCTGCGAGTTTGAGAAATGTTAGAAGGTGCATGCGTTCGTTGTGTGCTTCTTCGAGAAGGGTTTCGATCCTATACAGGTTAGAATGTCTGTCGCTAATACAGGTAGGTAGAAGACTCACCATCCATTATCTCTCTTCATCCGTCGCAAACTCCTCAAGTGTCTCAACATGCCTCCCACAATTCCCGGAACACCAGCCACACTTTCCAAGAAAACGAACCGCGTGAGCCACTTTCTTTCCGTCATTTTGAATTTGGGAAGGTTCTCTTCGCCCAACCCGGGATGCCGATATCCCGTTACAAAGTCCATTCCCCATCTCATGAGACGGACAGTTCCGAGCGCCACCCAATCGGCCCAGTCTTTGGCGTCCCGATGGGCGACAGTGACCTTGTTCATCTGGTCATAGGTGTATCTGAGCAGTCAGCATACCTTCATGGTCTGTTAGGGAGCAGAGACAGAAAAAACTTACACTGGGTGCGACCACGAGGAATCTACCTCCTGGATATGAGATGCCTTTGGCGGAGGGAAATATTCCTGAGTCTTGTTCGGCGTGGACGAGATGACTCTCTTTCCATGTGTCTGCTGTTGGACCTTATTGGCCGCCAATGGGGCATTTCGCAACCCCGTTGTGGCGGCAACATTTGTATAGCTCCGGACAGCAAGACGGAGGTATGGCTTGGGAAATGCGGCAACCCGAATGGGCGCCGTTGCCGTAAACGAATTCATCATATTGATAAGTATGCAAATTGTAGTAAAGAAACCTTGAGATCTCCTGATGCTTGATGCGATGCAAGAATCATGCTACAGCTACTCAGGGCCCATTTATATCTACAAAAGCCTACCCAAACAAAGACACAACAAGGCAAAAACCGGAATGCCCAAGGCGAATCCTGAAAATTCTTCTCAGTCATCCCCTATCAATCCACCCTCATTTGGCTGACCGTACACCATATCCCGTTTGGTCCAGTCCCCTTAAAGAACAAAAACCGGGATCGAAGACAGAAAATCCAGAACTTACGGCGAACTTACAACGAACGTCATATTCCCACCTTGATCCCACAACCACTCTGCCCCCATAAATAGCACCCAACTACCTCATCTGCATATCAGTGTTGCATGGTGGTCTTCACACAAACTGGAAGCGCGTCCAATTTCCTCCCCATTATGTTTCTGCCGTGATAAATGGGGGTTTCTGTGCTCGGCGTTTTGTCGCCCTTGTCACGGGATTACGAGCTGTTACGGTATTTTTACCAGGACCATTACCACCTGGGCGGGTGGCCATGTGACTTTGCTCGGGTTGGATCGGGGTGAGAAGATATGAGTCAGTTTGGTTGTCTCTTTGGGGCTGCGAAAATAAGTCGGCGTTTAGGGTACAGAGACGAGGGCATTCTAGATGGTTGTTTTGATGCTTGTGAAGACACGGGCTTCTTGACGGCGATGACGGGTTTCATGTGGGAAGCGGTTGCGTCATTGGGAGAATGCCTCAACATGTACAGCACCACGTATGTACAGCATTGCTAACACACCTACTCGTAGCTATACGAACGTGCTCACATGGGTCATATGCTGATATACACAAACCCCGCTCGAGCATCAAAGCTAATCAAAACTAACCACCGAATCCGACGTCCGTCTCACAGCATAGTGACTCTCCCCTTCCTCAGGCGTGATGTCCTTCTTCTGCAGCTTTGTCACATGTGCCAGACGAGGTCCCTTGCCGAGTTCCTGGATGAGTTTCTGCACGGAGCTTTGATCGCCTTGGGCTTCGCCTTCGACCTGTGAGAGTTTAGTATCTGTCGGCTGTGTATGCAGTGTTGGGGCCGTATGTATGTTGGATGATGATGGTGCTGGCCTGGGGAAAAAGAGATCGGGGCAGACAAACCAGCCCGTCAGAGGTGTTCTTCACCCAGCCCTTGAGGCCGAATTCAGCAGCGCGTCTTTGTGTAAAGTCACTGGCCAGCGTTAGTAGATGCGGCGCATTGAACCGGGGGCCGTGTAGCTAAGTATAGACGTACCGGTATCCGACACCTACACAGTACTCATGTCAATACGACTGCTCGGAGTAAATGGGATTGTATCACATGGACGGATGCTTGCCTTGAACTGTGCCGTGGACTTTGTATGCAATCTTCATAGCATGTTTCGGTTAGCATAATGCCATCGTGAAGTGAAGGGCACTGATAGGATATCAAATCACGGGAGCAGCATGGCAGACATACTCGTTGAGCAGACATAGCGGTTACGTGTGCAGCTGGGTATATCTCAATCCAGTGTCTCGTTGACAATGCTTTTAATGCCCGTGATATCATCTCAATTGATGCCCCGCTTAGTCATTTATGCCTGAGGCATCATAGTTTAAAATAGCTACGAGTCAATTGATCCCCAAGAACTGCCCTCTCGCCCTGCTTGGATTAATATTCATACATACCTTGGTAAATTCTAGCATAGTAAATTGATTGTACCTTCATACAGCAACATCAATACGTGTAGAACAAAGGGTTCATAAACAACCACCCTGATTGGATAGTTGTCATCCGCCCCTGATCTCCGAACCGACGATAATCCATTATCAAAACCACCATCTCTCGACGCTTTTCCACGGGAGATGTATGCGCGATGCTGGTGCTAAGATGACTTCTCTTCTCTCCTGGTTCCGACGAATTTACTCCCTCGATACCCTCGACACTCGCTTTACCACATCTGCCACCACTCCTCTCAAGGCCACTGCGGACACGCGATCTGCTTCGAGCAAAGATGCCCGCGCAAATGCTATTGCCAGCAGTGCTCCGCCGGCCAAGTGGCGCACGCCAGAGTTTTATGTCTATTATGTGGTGTTTCTCATCTGTGTGCCGTTGATGTTTAAGACTGTGGTGGATGTTTCTAGGAGTAGGCCTTGTCTCCTGTATTCGGACGGAGGTTGAGGGTGCTGATTGCGGATTATAGAGAGCCATCCGACTTATTCGACTTATTCGCATTTACTGGAGCCCGGTTGGATACCTGGCCGCAATGTGGTGGGTTAGATTCACGACCTCTCAAGCTCAGGGTCATGCTAACAGTTGCGCGAACAGGACAACTCCGATGCGCAGTATGCGAGTTTCCGCGAAAACATACCCTATCTCCTCCTCCTGCTAGTCCTCCACCCATTGCTCCGCCGTGTATACGAAGCCTACTTGTGCCGCTCCGATGCCAACCGTGACGGCTACCAGAATACCACCGCTGCCGCTGGAGATGCTCGTATGGAGCAGCGGATACGATTCGACTACTTCTTCGCTCTGGTTTTCATAACGGCTCTACATGGGTTTTCTGCTATCAAGGTTCTCGCGATTCTGTACGTGAACTATAAGATCGCGAGGTGTCTTCCCAGGGCACAGATTCCCGCTGCGACTTGGATATTCAATATCTTTACACTGTTTGCGAATGAGCTCTGCGGTGGATATCCCCTTGAACGCTTTGCTAGATTGCTCGTAGGCTCTGGAGTCGCTGGAGGAAGTGAGCCAGCTCTGGTGGCGTGCGCTCAGTCTTTCGATGGCTTTGGAGGATTGATGCCGCGATGGGAGATTCTTTTCAACATTACGGTTTTGCGGTTGATCAGTTTCAATATGGACTACTATTGGAGTCTGGATTATCCGTCCACCAGCCCTGTCGAAGTAGGTCCATTTGGCTTCCAAGGATTCCTAATCATTTGCCTAACAGACATAAGAAGAAGCAGTTCGATCCGTCAACCCTCTCCGAGCGAGACCGTGTCAACATCCCCGCGGACCCCTCCGCCTTTAATGCCCGCAACTATGTCGCATACACCCTGTACTCACCATTATACCTAACGGGCCCCATAATAACCTTCAACGACTACATCTCCCAACAGCGCTACGCACCTCCATCTCTCACGCGTACTCGTACCATCCTCTACGGAACTCGCTTCCTCCTCACCCTGCTCAGCATGGAACTTATTCTACACTTCATCTACGTCGTGGCCATATCCAAAGCCTCCCCGAACTGGTCCCTCTACACTCCGGCTCAACTTAGCATGATGGCCTACTTCAATCTGCATATCATCTGGTTGAAACTACTAATCCCCTGGCGCTTCTTCCGTCTCTGGGCACTGATAGACGGGGTCGATCCTCCAGAGAACATGACCCGCTGCGTATCCAACAACTACTCCGCCTTCGCCTTCTGGCGCGCCTGGCACCGTTCCTTCAACCGCTGGATCGTCCGCTACCTCTACGTCCCTCTCGGCGGCGGCGGCGGCGGCACCACCAACAACACCAACAATCGCAACCCTAACAGCACCGCCGGCAGCGGCTTCAAATCCAAAGTCCAGCGCATCTTCAACTTTCTCGTCGTCTTCACCTTCGTCGCCCTCTGGCACGACATCAATCTCCGTCTCCTCATGTGGGGCTGGCTAATCACCCTTTTCGTCCTCCCCGAAGTCCTCGCGACTCTCGCTTTCCCGGCAAGCCGCTGGCGCTCTCGTCCAAATACTTACCGTGTGATCTGCGGTGTTGGCGCCGTGGGGAATATCCTCATGATGATGATTGCGAATTTGGTTGGGTTTGCGGTGGGGATTGATGGGATGAAGGGGCTTTTGGAGGGGATTATGGGATCTTATTCTGGGTTGGTGTATCTGGTGGCTGCTTGTGGGGCGTTGTTTGTGGGCGTGCAGGTTATGTTCGAGATCAGGGAGGAGGAGTTGAGGGCTGGGGTTAGGTTGAAGTGTTGATCTGTTTTCTTATTCGGGGTTTTTGTTATTTATGTTACAGAATAGCCCATTTGTGAGCGATTTAGGAGAACATTTTTATTAATAGAATACATGATATTTCAAGCTTTGACCGATACGTTATCTTTGATGGCATGACTGCTTCAGCGGATGGTCGCAAGAACTGGCTGCCGGTGTTCTAATTTTGCCGACAGTCCTACTTTCATCATCCTCCCAGATCCTCTCTCTCCTTCAGAACTCTGCCAAGGGAAATCTATTTCAACACTACTACCGTGTTTACTCTTCAAGAGGAAGAGTAAACGTGCGCCCCACAACTGCCCTCCAAGTCATCCCAGTGTATTTTGAAGCTGAGAAGCGCCCCCCTCCCCCCAATTACTTCTACCAACCCCCCAGCTCCTCCCCACCGACCGACCTCTTCGCAGCCCTTGTCGGCCCATACTTCTTCTACGGCACCCTCTGTGACCCGTCCCTCCTTGCCAAGATCCTCAACCTAGACCACTAACTGACCATCCGTCCCGCTAACATCATGGGCTATAAAATCAAACTATGGGGCCAGTATCCAGCTAGTTGATGCGCGTGGGGAGGTTGGCGAAGTGTGAGACGGAGAGGTATCGGGCTGAGGCTTGTCTTGTTTGATATACGGATGATGAGCGACGGGGGGGTATGCCTTTAACTTTGTGGAGGGTTCGGATTGTTTGAGAGAGTGCGTTTTTGGTTTGAGGGGTTGGTTGGAGAGGAGGGGGAGATAGCCGGATGTGGAGGAGTTGGGAGGGGGTTGGTGATTGATTTTGGTTTTGATTTGGTGGTATTGTTTTAATAAAGCCTATGAAATGAGATGAGGTATCTCACATCGCTCAAGAAAGCGTAATGCTAACATTAAATACACACTTATGTAGTAGCTCACCCTACCTCCTCCGAATAACAAACCCATCCCCATGCCTATTCGACAACTCATATCCCCCATCCACCAAATCCTTCACCGTCAACTCCGTCGTTCTTCCTAAACTCTCCAATTCATCTAACCGCTCATTCGTAGCCCCCAAATGCGCGTCAAACCCGGGTTGACTGCAAATTGTCCGAAACGCATTCTGCATCGGCATTGAGTCGGCTCTGACCATGCCATCGGCATCGATGGCGATGATATTTTGTTGGTCGAGTCTTGGGATAAAGTCGGCTCGTGTCATTAGTTCTTGAACTTTGTGGAGGGGGATTCGGGGGAGTGAAAAGTGTTCCCGGTTGTCGTTTTCAATGGAGACTAGGGCTTGGGCGAGGGTCATTGCGGCGGCCTAAAGCTTGCATCGTTAGTATTTCCCAAGCAAATAAGACAGCTTTGGGGGAATATGTATACGCAGTAATCTTGTTGATGCTCAGCTTCGTCATCAATATCCCGGCCCAGAATCCAACATTGCGAAAGAAGCCAACGCTGCTCCTTTTGACAAATGAACTGCGCGGTCTCCAGCATATTCTTCGATCTTGCAACCTGGTCTAGGAAGATAAGTCGTCCTCCTACTCGACTGTATATCTCATCCAGTAGAGAATTCGACATGCTTTCTCTACGCGTTTCCGCGCGATACCTCCTCAGAGCCTCAACCGCGACATCCCGCGGGACATCCTGTACATTCAACAACTGCATCCGCGTAGCATGCAACCTCAACGCTTCTGTCGTGCGGTACTTATCACTCGTGAAAACAAGGGTAACAAGCCTACTAGCCGCCCACAGCTCCGCGCGTTGCTGCAGCAAATCCAGCAGCCGCTGCCCATCCACATCATTCGAGATATGATGGATATTGCTGATAATCAGCACCAGAGGCCGACGGCCATGGCTCGCATTTCTGCGCTGTAATGCTATTTTCTCCAGTTTATTCAGGGCTCGCTCAATATCTAGTAATGGCGTAGCATCGCGCGGCCCTTTTACGCTGAAAAGACCTCCAATGTAATCCTCATGATATTCATAATCGAGTGCCTTTCCGAGCCGGAGGCGGAAGACTTCGTTGTCACTGTGAGCCTCAAACATGGCGACCCCTTCACCATCAACCTTCTGCATCGAGTTTAGCAACATAGACGACTTCCCCGTTCCTTTCTCCCCGAAAAGCAGGAAGTAATTCCCCCTCGTGTTACCGCTAATGATATCATCAACCAAGCCCTGTTCCGGTCTTGCAATGCGGAACATATGCTCAGCATCCCCATACTGCGCCAAAGCAGCCTCTTCGAGCGACGAAAATAACCCGCCCGCGAACGCATGATCTATCTTTCGCAGAACTTGCTTCTTGTAGTACTCTTGGTACCCATATCCGCCCAGCCCAAGCATAAGCAAGGCTGCTAGCGTGGTTGCGCCAGTCTCGAGGAATTTGCGCAAGATGCCTTCTTGTTGGTCATCATCTGGTCTGCCCCCATTTGATTCATATCGGAGCCTGTAAGGCGTTGCTGCTCTCCATCGACTTGGTAGAAAGGTGTCCCCTCTTTTGAATGCTGGTAGGCGGAGCCGGAGTTGTGCTGCTCGATTGATTAGCAGGTGGAGAGAATTTGGATTGGTTTAGTGGTATGTACGGTACCGAGTTCATTTGGACGGATTTTGCGAGGCATTTTATCAGCTCCTCTATGTTCTACCAGGATAGTTTAATTGATTCGATGCGCGAACATTGTATTGATGTGATTATTGTGTGCTTAAAATAGCTCCTGAGGGCGGTGAGCGAGAATATTGGACATCTTTTTGAGTGTTTGATTGCTGTCCAAACTTCAGATATATATCGCACATGTAGCAACGAGAAAATATCTGGGTCTCATAGAATTTCTCTATCCAATAAAGCTGTACCTGCTTCTCGTCGACAAAATTCCGTATCAAACAGGGAACCAAGGGCATATTCCGGATTAACACTGACCAATTCTGAGAAGGGTAGACATACCAGTATTTCCATGTCCAAGGGCTCGATGTCACTGCCTGAGGTGTCTGACATACCCACTATAGCAAAATAGGCTAGCCCATCCACAATTAGCCAACCACAGCATAGGATAGGCAACAAGAGTATACAATGTCAGAACTACAAGTACATATACAGAAGGATAAGGGAAAGAAAGAAGATTACGGGTAGCCGAGAGCCGAACCCGGTCCTCGTGGGCCTCTAGACACAAGCGCTCTCCGTTGAGCTACAGCCCGTCCCCTGATACTTTCTGTAACCTTTAAGTGGCCATAGTTCTGTTAAAAAGAGGTGTCTGGGGGTACATAGTGGTACTCTTCTGACCCATGCACATTCATTGTGGCAAGCGGGTCCTTGCGAATGGTGTTTCTAGGGTACATGTTGTCTCAATCTTGCGAGATTATAAGGCGGCTGTGATGGTATGGCCAAACAGTTTCATTCTAGTGATAAATACCTGGGTATTTTTTGGTATTGCGAGCCTCATATTCCCATTGTTGTCCACTTCGGGATATTCTCCTTACAGAAAAGCTGGTGCACTGGCGGTTCGAATATCATGACCCAACAAGGTGTATGCTTTACAAAGAATCTGCAGAATCGATATATGAAGTTCTGGAGCCAGCATGTTGAGCAAAGATTGACATTGAAGAAAACCTGAGAAGACGAATGTGGATTCGCAGAGTTACGCTTCATCGGCATTGGCGATAAACAGTAGCCATCCAACAAGGTCTTTTGGCTGTGTCCTTTCTCATTTTTCTATAATATTGACCGCAAGGCTCGACAATTTAACATTGCTATCTGACGGACTGACCGACATGATAGTTTCAACGCGACATTTCTGGGAGTCACCAATCCTCCACTTTTTTTTTTTTTTTTCTATCTCGATGCAAAAATGGTGAGCATCTCTGCTTGATTTGAGTCATTTCGTGTCAAATTTTAGCTTTCTCGCCAGTATCCGGAGCAAGAGGGATGGGGGTTGTCGCCGCGCGAATGTCATATAATGATTTTCTCATACAGAAAAGCATCGACCAGACTTGATGAATTACGCTACCTTTGAGCATCGACGAAACTGACGTGTATATACGACTTTGCTCAAGATTGATGAAGACATGATTTGGGCTTGAATTAGGGAATTAGGAGTCAGAATGGGGCCAGCATGGAGTTGGAAGCTTCCCGCTCTGAAAACTTCAACCCGTCGTTCTCTTTAACCACCGTCCTGTCTATTTTCTTTGTTGGTGCTAGTAGAAAATACAGATCGTTATTGATGTAGAGACACGGGTTAGTTTGAATGATCGTGTTTTCTATTTTTATGGCCCTTTATGATTCCATCATGCAGGCTCCAGATGGAAACTACATCCAGGAACAGCACGAATTGCCGCGAGCGTTTCCTCAAGCAATTCTGCGGGTCTCTTGATGTCGGGAACATTTAATCTCCTACCTGACACTCCGGAAAATCTATCGTGCCACGGCCCATCTAGTCTGTAGCCGTTAGGGCTGGCGCCACTGTTATACATTTGATAGTAGCCATATAAATTCACATAAAAGGGAAAGGCCCAGGCAAGTGAAGTGAGTCTCCGAGAAAGGCTTCAGAAAACTGTGTTGATAGTCAGATTGAAGCTGCAAGAGCGCCATAAATCGAGGTAGTCCATCCACATCAATCAACCGGCGATTATCCTTATCAAAGGTGTATTGTAATACTTGATGGGGTGACTCCAAGTGCCAAAGCGCGCAATAATCTCCGGTATTATATTCCATCCATGAGTGCACTCCTGTTCTGGAAAACTCGACCGAGGTAGTTGTCATGTGGGACACTGTCTGGTAGTGCAGTGTAATCCATACCGGTCACTTAATACCATATCCTGGGCAGCACTGCCTCGTTTCAGAAGCTTCCTAAATGTTCTCATAGGTTTATGAAGCCTCTTGTTTTTACCAGGCTGTTAAATACGATACTCCAACAGACAAAACGCATTAATTGCTCAAATTTCCTAATGGACGAGATAACTCTAGTATCGCCGGACGATGCAACGAAAACTGCAGAGCCAGTATTATCCCCAATTA
Organism: Aspergillus pseudoglaucus; assembly: GCA_039880875.1. NCBI lineage: Eukaryota > Fungi > Ascomycota > Eurotiomycetes > Eurotiales > Aspergillaceae > Aspergillus > Aspergillus pseudoglaucus. The sequence goes on along the minus strand of JBDODC010000040.1, from coordinate 30,043 downwards.
CTAAAGACACGAACTTGAAACCAGCGAGTTCAAACGTCCCCTGCGTCTCCCCGAGCCAGTTAAGCGAGCTCACAGCAACCAAGGACCTCAAAGCTCTCTACTCACTGGGCGGCCTCACCGGACTAGCAGCTAGTCTAAAAGCAGACCTTACGACCGGCCTCAAAGATATACGGGGAGACACAGGCAATTTAGACCCCGACTTCGTAGCTCGAAAGAAAGGATACGGCGAGAACCGACTGCCCCAAAGAAAATGCAAGACATTCTGGCACTTCGCATGGATGGCATTCAACGACAAAATGATCGTCCTCCTTACTGTTCTGGCTACCGTCGACCTGGTTCTGGGAATATATCAGTCAGTCAGTGCGGCGCCGGAGGAGCCCGACGTGCAGTGGGTGGAAGGTGTCTCGATTATAGTTGCCGTGATGGTTATTGTTCTGGCGACTGCCATTAATGATTTTCGGATGGATTGCAAATTCCGGCTATTGAGCCAGAAAAAGGATAAGCGAGATGTGATTGTGATTAGGTTGGGGCGGGCACAGCAGATATCTATTCACGACATTGTCGTGGGTGATTTGGTTCATCTTGAGACGGGGGATGTGATCCCGGTCGATGGGATTCTGATATACGGGTTCAGCGTTCAATGCGATGAGTCCTCTACCACGGGAGAGTCCGAATTGATTGAGAAAACACCTGCTCCGAAGACAAATATTGATGACAGCTCGTGTTACGACCCATTCATCCTGAGCGGTAGCAAAGTCTCCAATGGCGTCGGCACATTCCTGGTCACCTCTGTTGGAGAAAACTCGAGCTACGGAAAGATCCTTATGTCCCTGAATAACGAAGTAGAAGAGACGCCACTACAGCAAAAGCTCGGAGTACTCGCGAGATACATCATCCACGTTGGCCTGGTCGTCGGCGGTATATTCTTCCTTATCATCTTCATTCGGTATCTCGTGCACTTGAAGGGTATTAAAGGCGGATCCAGGGCAAAGGGCAAAATTTTCCTTGATGCCTTCATTTTGGCCATCACAGTTGTTGTAATCGCTGTCCCGGAGGGTCTTCCACTAGCCGTCACAATGTCGCTGGCATATGCAACGGCCAGAATGTTGAAGGATAACAATTTGGTTCGGTTACTCAAGTCATGCGAGGTCATGGGAAATGCCACTACTATCTGTTCCGACAAAACGGGAACTTTGACTCAAAATAAGATGACTGTCGTGGCTGGTCGTGTTGGCACCTGCGCGCCTTTTACGGACGAGAATACCGCTCTGGGGACTGGGATCAAATCTAATGCCGTTGTCTTACGTAGTGCAATGGCTTCTCTGTCACGCTTTACTCGAGATCTAATCAAAGACTCAATCTTTCTCAACTCCACTGTATTGGAAAAAGCGAACGGACAAGAGATGCAGTTGATCGGTACCAGTACTGAGGTGGCCCTAATTGAGTTTGCACAATCCAACTTCCATGCGGACAGCGTGATTATAGAAAGGGAAAAGGCACAGATAGTCGAACTCTTCCCATTCAATGCCAACAGAAAGTACATGGCTGTTGTTGCGCGAATCCCTTCCGGTCCCTATCGACTGTTCCTTAAGGGGGCTCCTGAGATGGTGTTGCAGAGCTGCAGCCGCATTTTAACAGATTCCCACAGCGGCCCCTCCACGCAGAAATTGCGGGATGAAATGCGCAACGCCATGACAGATGACTTGTGCGGCTTCTCAAGCAAATCGTTTCGCTCGATAGCTATGGCATACCGCGACTTCAATCACTGGCCTTCACAAAAGCCAGCCAGGGCTGAGCCCAAATATCTTTTCGGGAAAATGCTGCAGAACATGGTGCTAATCGGCATATTGGCATTGCGAGACCCGCTAAGACCAGAGGTAAGCCAATCAGTACACGACTGCCAGTCGGCCGGGGTTAGCGTACGAATGGTCACCGGCGACACATTCCTTACTGCAAAGGCAATAGCCCTGGAATGCGGGATATATCAGCCAGGTGGTATTGCAATGGATAGTTCAATTTTCTGCAAGCTATCCTCATCCCAATTAGACATGGTACTACCGCGATTGCAAATATTATCACGATCCAGTCCTGAGGATAAACTTAGGCTTGTGTCCCATCTGAGGCGCTTGGGGGAGACAGTTGCCGTGACTGGTGATGGGACTAATGATGCTCTGGCACTCAAGGAGGCAGATGTGGGATTTGCAATGGGAATTCAGGGAACTGAAGTAGCGAAGGAGGCATCATCGATCATCCTCATGGATGATAACTTTGCTTCGATTGTCAAGGCTATGCTGTGGGGGAGGACTGTTAATGACGCTGCGGAGAAGTTTCTGCAGGTAATCTACACCACTTGTGATGCCAATGTAAAGCAATAGCTAATAATTCAACAGTTCCAATTCACAATCAACATTACTGCCGGTATCCTCACCATCGTCTCTGCCCTATCCGGCGGCACAAATGCATCCGTTTTCACCGTCGTCCAACTCCTATGGATCAACCTGATCATGGACACATTTGCAGCGCTGGCACTCGCGACAGACAGGCCTACTCGTCGATTACTCAAGCGAGCCCCAGAGCCCAGAGGCTCTCCTATTGTCAAGGTGACCATGTGGAAGATGATCTCTGGCCAATCCATATACCAGCTCGTCGTTATCTTTGTGTTGTATTACGCGGGCGAGCGGTTGTTCCATTGCCACACAAAAGCGGAACGGCATCAGGTACAGACAATGACTTTTAATATATATGTCTGGATGCAGTTTTTCAATATGCTGAAGTGAGATCTCCCTCTCCTCTCTCTACAAGAACCTTCGTGAACTAATTGCTATTTGAATGATAGTTCCCGAAGAGTTGACAACGGCTTGAACTTCCTTGATGGAATCACGCACAACTACAGCTTCTTCTTTGTCCAGGCCGTCATTGTCGCAGGCCAGATCCTCATCATCTTCAAGGGCGGCGAGGCATTCGGGACCGTAGAGCTGACAGGAGCACAATGGGGCTGGTCCATGCTGTTTGGGCTGTTGACATTTCCAGTTGGATTTCTTGTCCGGCTTGTACCTGATAGGATGGCTGTGGCGGTTTCTGCTGGCATTGTGTCTATAGGGAGAATGCTGTCGGGGCCCGCTGTGCTGCGATGGAAAAGGGTTATGCATGGCTGCTTTCCGGTTATGTTTCGTTCGAGGAAGAAGAGGGGGGACTCATCCTCGTCCTTTGATAAGGTACCGACTGCCATGTTATCTATGCCGAAAGGAGACCAGTATATCTCGTTGAAGTCAGGTCTTGGAAGTGACAAGTCTGGGAGTGAGAGGTTCGAAAGAGACGGTTCGTTTGATCTTGTTCGTGCCATAGAGGGCGCGAGACCTGGGTCTGTTCATGGAGTACCTGGGCTGGAGGTCCATCCTGACACTTGTACGAATGATATACTTTTAGGCCGACGTGAGGAGGTCTGACACTGACATATAATTGAATCAAGTTTGTTGAGCTTTCAAAGTTACCCCAGCTGATCCGGGAAAACAACAGAGCCTCTATATGTATCTATCTGTCTGCATCATAACCATAGGACAGATGCCCACGTTGTAAATTCGCTCAATAAACTGCCCCACGTTGGCGTATACCCATGTTAGGGCAACATGGAGCCTTCCGATACTGCCGAGACGTGGAGACCGGAGAAGGATGCGCTAAGTGAGATACAATATCCACTGACTAATAGGTGCAATCCTATTTAACACATCCCTACAATCCCAACTCCAATCCTAGAATCTCGATCCTCACAATATGACCCTACCCGTACAATCAGAGTATATCACCGCTTTCCTCTGCGGCCTACTCACTTTCAACATCTCCCTCCTCATAGTAACCCTCACCACAATCCCGGCAATCCTAGATAATCCCTTCCTTGGACCGCTGTATGCGCTATGTCTGCAACTGGTGGTGGCTAGTTTTGCGGTTAGGTTGTTTTATCAAGCCACGAATCAGACATTTCGATTGAAGGACAAAAAGACCATCGTTTTGGTACTGGTATATGGTGTTTTCCCTTTGCCGATTATGGTGGTTAAGGTTGCTGGCGGATTGCTTCCGGTGATGTGTGGGCGTCGGTGTTAGTGCAGAGGTATGATGTGTATTTTCTTTTTTTTTTTTTGTCTCTCGCGAGAATTTGTATATCATGAAATTGGTAATGTACAAAATGAAGTTGCCGCCATTTCGAAGCCAACAACTAATCCATCGGGGTATATATATACAGACACAGTTGCAACAACACAACAGTCACCATGTTCAGACATGCGAGTGGGCAGAAAGGAGACCGGAGCAGAGTATGCGGACTCATATGTCGTCCGGTTAGTGTCGGGTAGGCCGGATAGGCTTGTATGTGGGAATATCAAGCTGATATGTAGTCCTGAGTATAGATCATTGATTATCTCCTCCCTCTTCGTTGCTCCTGATGGTCTGCATCAATTCGTAAAGCTGGCCGAGCTGTTGATCTATAGCCGTTGTATAGAATTAGCATAAATTCAAATATAGAAACCGTAACAAAAACCCACCACTCATTTTATCCAACTTCGCCTTATCCAACTTATCCCCAGCCCAAGCATCGCCTTCCAACTTCTGCGCATAGAGTTGCCACTCCGTTAAGAACCCGATCTGCTCCAGTCAGCTCCGTTCCCCCACAATCAAACGCGCAACATAATACTCCGGGAGAGAACGTACAATGTGTACCGGATTCTCAGTCTCCCTATGCGCTCGAAACTCCGCCTTGACATACAAATCGCCCAGAATGCGCATTTCGGGATCGAGCTTCTTGCGATGAACGCGGAGAAGGCGGCGGTACAGTTGAAGAGGTGGGAGGAGCGCGACGGCTTCGGTGAGGCTAGACTTGGAGCCCATTGAAGATGGGGTCGCCATTAATAACCTGGGGAAGACTCTCATTTTGTCGAATGAGCTTGTTTGCTGCTTTTGGTTGAGCCGGAGGTGTTGTAGTTGAGGAAGAGGGTTCCGATGATTTACTGCCGCGGCTCGGGAGCGGGATCGGTAGGCGGTGGGGAGGGGTTGGTTTTATCTTGAAGTCATAGGAAAGTGCACAGCAGCAGACGAGACTCAATTGATCAATGAACGATATAAAGGACCTTCCGACACTCTCTCTGACTACATAAATTGATTAAATGTGCACATAAAACCCGTTCTCAGTCACCCCTCCACGGTGACCAAGCATCTTCGAAAATGCTCCCAACACCGTGCACCTCCCACGTCTCTTTTGACACCATTTACGAACCCTCCGAAGACTCCTACCTTTTCCTCGACACTCTCTCTTCTGAATTTGAATCAAAATGGCTCTCCCACCGCTTCAACAGCACACCTACACTACCACCGGACGATAGCACGCAAAGCACATCTACATCACCTCTAGTCGTCGAAGTCGGGACCGGTTCGGGCGTCATTCTGGGCTTCGTAGCCGCCAATTCGCAGTTGATATTTGGTCGTCGGGATATCCTCGCTCTGGGGACGGATGTGAATCGGAATGCTTGTTTAGCGACGCGGGAGACAGCGGTTAAGGCAGTTCGTGAGCAACAAACACCGGCATCAGAGTCAGCACCAACAGCAAAAACACCATACATCGCTTCCATAATGTCCGATCTCTGCACACCTCTCCGACCAGGCAGTGTCGACGTTCTCCTCTTCAATCCCCCCTATGTTCCGTCAGAAGAAGCACCCCGGTTACCCACCGTGACAGAACAGGAAGACGAGAAGGGCCTGTCGCGATCAGCCAAGTTTGAGCAGGACTCGTACTTTCTATCTTTGACGTATGCCGGTGGTGTCGACGGAATGGAGACGACTGATCGGCTTTTAGAAGCAATTCCGGGGATTCTGGATCCTGTGCGTGGGGTTGCGTATGTTTTGCTCTGTAAGCAGAATCGGCCGGAGGAGGTTAAAGAAAGGATTCGGGGGTGGGGAAATGGATGGAAGGCTGAGACGGTTGGGAATAGTGGTAAGCAGGCAGGGTGGGAGAAGTTGGTGATTGTGAGGATATGGAGGGGTGAGTAGTTAGGTAGCTTTCTGTTGGATTATATTCTTGGATATCTTGGTGTCATCGGACGGCGTAGTGGTTTAGATACTTCTTCAGCTGGAAAGCATCCTCGCCCGTTGATTCCAGAGCCGATTGCATCACACTCTCCAGTGCGTCGATGCATACACGATGCCTTGCTCTCGGGATTATCCACGCTCTTTTGACCGGAAAAACTCAACCCTCAGCTTCGTTTGAGCACTCATCTCAACGACTGCAATGAAAAAGAATGAGATTATATCTTTTGCCCATCACACAAGCGAAGAAACAAACGAAACAGGCCCAAAACACGAACTCCTTTCGATAGAAATGAGATAAGAAAACATCAAATGAAACCCCTTTGAACCTCGACCTGCAATCCTAGCTTAGAATCCCCTACCCCGTCCCCGTCCGCGACCACGACCTCTGGGGCCACCCCGTCCCATACCGCGACCACCGCCGCGACCACCACGGTCTGCTTCCTTGCGCGCCTTGTTCTTGGGCTTCGGCTGGTCGTCGACGAGAAGAGTATCCAGAGGCAAACTGTCCGGGAGGATATAGTACCGGATCGTAGAACCGCGGATGTTAATCGTGTCGAGGGAGATGGGGTCGCGGCCCTTGGGGGTCATCTTGACGGTGCGCAGGGCGGTGTTCATCTGCGGCGAGACGGAGGTAATGGTGCCGTGGAGGATTGTTCCTATTATCTATTAGTCGAACCGGAAAAGAAATATGGCAGTGAGTTTGAATGAGGTAGACGCACCATTCTTCAACTCGATCGTTACGGTCTCGTTGGCGCATTTCATCAAAAAGCTGTCACGTCCGCGTTAGCTCAATCCTTTCTTCTCGAGTGAAAATGAACAGCCCAATGCGATCCCGTATATGCCACAGCACCCCCCAGCGGTTCCACACGCGAATCATCCAGCGGCAACAACGTAGCTCAACTTACCGGACAAGCTTCATTTTGGGCGGATTTCCGTACTGCTATTGCACGGCAAGAAATTCAAAAAAAGGAAGAGATAGAAGGATATTTTCAAAAATTAAGAGTAAGGAATACTGGCACAGTAATTGTTAGATGGCCAGGATTTCCTCAAAGCTGCTTGCAAAGCTGTGGTTTGGTTGGAGGTCTGGTCTTGGTGATCGCGGCTCATCAGAGGCTGAACTCCGGAGCTTCGGCACGTGACTTATGGCGACTACAACACAACTTCATCGACGAGTAACCAGACAACCATTAATCTTTGACTATTTCTTTCTTGTTTGTGTCATACAGACTACGATCTAAGGATAGTCGCATGGCGACAATATACCTATGACCAGCGAGGATCTCATTATCTGCTAAAAACGACGCAAAGCAGTCTGAAAGAGATGAAGTTTGCTCCCTTTCCAATTTTTACCTCCCTGTATGTCTATATATCAATCATGACTTAGGAGAGGAGAGGAGCCGCACACAGCAATGATAGTCCCCACAAGGCCAATTCTAATAACCTCTATTAACGGCAACACAGCAGCCACGGCCCCGGCTCCGCAAAGAAATTCATACATGTTTATCCCAGCCATAGCCGTCGCCGGCCGGTACGCGTGTAAATCGATCATGAACGTGCGAGTCTGGTATCCACACCAATAACGGTGTTCCCCAGAATGAACAACATAACCAGCGGGCCCGCGATATGAATATCATAATTCATGATCCAGCTATATCCGAGCACGAAGATGCAGGAAAAGTACACTAAAGGCAGCGTCAGCTGCAGCCGGACTTCTCTAAGTCAAATCCGTTGCAGTTGATCGCGTGTTTGCTGGTTGCATTTGACTTCTACTCCGACTAGACGGCCGGAAGTTCAGTCGGCTATGATTCCGGTCGTCCAGCGGGCAGCAAACGTACCAGCAGCGAAGGGAATGTAGCAGAGGCCGATTTGGAGGGTGGTGTAGTTGAAATTTTGCTCTAAGAGGGCGGGGATATTGGTCATAGCTGACATGAATCCACAGTAGAAGGATGTGTTGCAGAGGATGACCAGGCCAAAGGGCTTGCTGAGGACGACCTTTAGACTGGCGACGATACCCCAAAGTACAGAGCAATGACGGTGGTTTTTTTTTCTTGCTGGATGGTGGTTCCGGTAGGATAAATTGTTGGCGATTCTTGCGACCCTTGCCACCATGTCGACGAGAGCCTGGTTCCGAGTCCTCACTCGTAAGCAATGTTGCCAAGAACTAGAACACAGGATATTTCATCTATTTCAAGTAAGGCAACCCTGAAACATTAGGTATATGGACAGGCCATACATACATCTCCAAATTCGGAATATAAAACAGACATAACCAGGGCATAGAAAACGGAGTAAGTCTCAGATAACCATATTAAATTATTTTTCCAATGCAGCTATCAGAGGTCAATTGGCCAAACAATATAAATGCCCAAACAAGAACCAGAAACAAGAGACTCCAGGAATAGTGCATAGTCAATTGGTCAATTTATACGAGACTGCTGAAGATTGACTGCCCCGGATATTCGGCAATCAACGGTATATGCGCAATGCTAAATAAACTTAAGTAGTTCGAGTGGTTGAAATAAGGTTGTCATGACAGGAAAGAAAACAAAAAATCGGTGATCAGAGCCCTCAGGCATCAAGACATTAAGAAAGATTAGTCTAACCCAAAAACAGCACCCTTCAAAAAACTCGCCGCCTGCATATCTGTCACTTCAGGTTTCGCCCATTGCTTAGTGGACAGTAGATTCGTGAACGGTGCAATTGTCTCTACTCCCCCCTGCTCTCCTTTGCCTTCCATCAGAGTGGTAGTGGTTGGCATCCAAATAGACTCAGTATGGTACTGTGGCTCCGCACGTGGACCATCGGGCTTAGTTTCGAAAGACACGGCGTGCAAGGTATAGCTTTTGCCTGTTTCCGACGTGGTACTATCTGGAAGTGGCTGGCAGTAGAAGTCGTGGATGCGCGCGTGTTCGGACGGGAGAAAGTCATCTTCGTTTGCCTCGGGGGTATCTGTAAAAGGGACCGGCAAAGATGATTCCTCGAACTCCATGACCCGTGTGAATAATGTATGATATCGCTCTGCATCAAGAAGCCATTCCCGTTTCGGACTTCGAAGCAGAAGGTCCAGTCCCCGACGACGGAGACGCGGCCAGCGGCACTTCCAGGCCACTGCGTGAAGAGGGAATATCAAACCCAGGTCTAGACTGAGCGTCTTGGACAAATCATCTGGGTAGCGATCCGTGTCTGAAATGAGCGATTCTGATAAGCGGAGGATTTCTTCAAAGCTATCCCGGTGTGTATCCCAAGCGGTTTCAGTCTCCACGGTATAGGAAAGAATACCTATATCAGTACTACACCACATGATATGGATATTGTCCGCAGCACTCTTTTGCTTCTTATCCCACGTTGCCTTTTTACGGTCAAGTAGGTTCTCGAAGTTGGCTTTCCACCGGTCGAGATTATTGCGGATGCCACTAAATACTCTCACAAGGTTAGTATTAGGTACGTGTCCTTTGTCAACGCTCTCATCCATGTTATTGAATAACACTGATGTTGAGGTGACAATGTCTACGAGTGCAACGCGTGCCTCGCGGAGGTTTTCAAATCTTTCCGCGAGCACCAGTAAGCCGTGCTCGTCGACCGCATTGAGAATGATCCGGCTGCGCTGGCCGGGACCGAATTCGCATGTGTTGAGGTTGAAGAGACCGAGAATTGGCGCGAGCTCTGTTTCCATGAATTGTGATTCGAATGACTTATGTGATTGACCCCACGGGCCCGCGGGTCGAGTCCCTGTCTTTTCGCGCCATTCTTGTAACAAATGGACACCGTTGGTGATGTGCGATGCCGCGGCTGGAGCATTACCACGGAGAAACTCAAAACAAGTGAACAGTATACTTGCCATCGTCACCACAGGAGTTGCATTTGGATCAACCTCTGCCCTTGCGATAACCAACCGAATCGCCCGGTTGTACAGTTGCACAGCAGTTTCGAACCCTGCACTGCTGCCACTGCCACTCTGCAATCTCTTCAAACCCTGCTCTTCATAGATAGACCCGATAGCCGCAATAGCCTGCCGAATAGCCGGCTCCGACATACTAAGCTGCAACACACTCCCATTCCAAAACGAACTCTCAAAAAACCCCGCCAGTAACGGTGCACTCTTATGGAAAAAGAAATCCAACGCTCGTGACTCGCCTGGCAATGTCACTGTCGGCACACCGATAAGCTGCTTGGGCACTATTGCAAACATTCCCTCATGGGCTGGGAGATAGCCATCGCATTTTCTGCCGCCGATTTTACAACTGCATGCATAATCAATTCGAGTCCCGAGATGTTTGGGTTGCGACGTGTCATACCGTTTGCATTCCGGCTTTCTCTCATCACATTTGATTCTGCGTGCCCTATTTCAATTTAGACTGTTTAGTGTTTGTCTGTTATCAGTTGGCCTCGATGACTGACTTGCAGGTGAGACAGCCTGTCCGCACTTTGGGCTTACTCGCTCGGGATCTCTTCACTGGGGCGTCCATTTTGGCGCACTGATGATGTCTATTTCAAATCAATAAACTACTAACTCAGCATAACAGCACAGATGAACGGCGTCATCTCTGGCAATTGTGTTGAATGACACGTGACGTAAGACAAGATCAGGCTGAAATGCTATTCCAGTTTGGGGAAAGATATTCCAATTATACTTAGGGTTTGTGATTGGCCCATTCGCATACACTATGGGGGTTGCTTATTTTGCTTGGTTGCGATAAACACGACTATGGCGATGGAAGAGTCGAAGACAGGTTGTACAAGATGTACGAGGCGTCCGAGATATACGAGAAATATGCTACACCACTATCTCCCAACATGGAACATATAAAAAGACATCCTCTGCGGAATGTTCACCACCTCAAACCACACCCATCTCTTTACACAACAACAGCAACACCATGGTCGTTGTCACCATAATCTCACTCGTCCTCTCTACCCTGATCTTTACTCTCGCCGCCCTCCGCCCCCTCTTCAACCTCACCCACAACATCTGCCTCGCCCGCTCAACCAAACTGCCCTACTACATCTTCCCCGTCTCCGAAGTCAATGTCCTCTGGCTCGGCCTCCTCGAAACCCGGACTTTTCAAAACCTTGTGAAAAACTGGTTCCCGGCTAACCTGGCGGATTATGTCTACGACAGTGGATTCAAGTTTCGGTGGGCAGTCAAGGATCGGCTGAAGAGGAAGTATGGGGGTGTTTATTTGATTGTTACGCCGGGGATGGTGAGTTGTCAGGTTGGGGATGCGGGGGTTATTGCCCAGGTTTGTAGGCTGAGGCAGAGGTTTCCGAAACCGAGTCATCAGTATAGTATGCACCCTTTTCCCTATGGGTTATGTCGTGTGTTTGGGCTGATTATGTAGAGGGGATGGAGATATATGGCTCGAATGTCCTTACTGTGAGCAGGACACCCTTTTATACTGAATAAGAGCGAATTAACAAGAACAGAGCGAAGAAAAAGAATGGACCCGCCACCGCCGCTACACGCAATCCTCCTTCAACGAAAAGAACAATGCCTTGGTCTGGCAAGAAAGCATCCGCCAAACCATAGAGATGTTAGCCCACTGGGTAGACCAATACTCCAACCCTAACAACACCTCATCCGACATCATTATCCCCGGCCTCCAGGACGACATCACAAAAATAACCCTGAATATCTTCTGTGGCGCGGGTTTTGGCGTACACCTGCCTTTCAAGCCTTCTCTAGAAAGCACAACAGAAATGGCAAATGTGCATGATCAATTTAGAGACTCCGCTACACCACCACCAGGCTACGATTTCACATTCCGCTCTGTCGCGGAGTATATAGGTTCTAATCTAACATCCATATTCCTAGTCGTTGGCATCCTTCCCAAATGGCTATCTTTCATATTACGACCATTCTTTAGGACGCCTCTAAAAGCATACCACAACCTCGGCAGATACCTCCACGCACTAATCACCATGTCCCAGGAAGGAGAAAGCGATGCGCACAACCTACTTACAGGATTAGTTCGCGCACGGCGAGAAGAACAAGCAAGTGTAGGCATAAGGTTAAGATACGGCGCTGGTCTGTCAGATCAGGAGATTTTAGGGAATCTATTCATGTTTACGATTGCGGGGCATGAAACATCTTCGACGAGCTTGCGGTTCGCATTTGTACTGCTTGCCATGCGTCAGGATATCCAGGATTGGTTATACGAGGATATCAAAGAGGCTGTTGCCGATGAGCCTGAAGATCCAGCGAAATGGGACTATGCGCGGGTGTTTCCTAAGTTAATCGCTCCTCTCTGTGTTATGGTATGCCCCATCAGACCTCCTTTAAGCTCATCTCAATAAGCACTATTTAACAAGACGCAGCTGGAAACCCTCCGCCTCTACCCTCCAGTAGTAACCCTCCCAAAATGGACCTCCCACACCCCCGCCCCCATAACACGCGCCTCAACCACCTACACCCTTCCGCCAAACGTCCCCATCTCCCTCAACGCAAACGCCCTCCACTACTCCCCCGAATACTGGGGCCCCGAGGTCACAACCTTTTCGCCCTCCCGATGGGACAAACGCAACACAGCCAGCTTCCTGGCGAAAAACGACGGCGTCGAGGGCTTATCCGTCGCAGGACTAGATTTCCAGACTGTGCATAAGCCCGTCCGCGGCGCATTCATTCCCTTCAGTGATGGGAGTAGAGCGTGTATGGGGAAGAAGTTTGCGGAGGTGGAGTTTGTGGCTGTGCTGAGTGTTGTTTTTTGGCGGTGCAGGGTTAGTTTGGCTGGGGGTGAGGGGGCCAGGGAGAGGGCTGAAAAGGCACTGGAGGAGAGTTCGGCGTTTTTGACGTTGGGAATGAGGGATGATGTGCCATTGAAGTTTGAGAGGCGCTTCTAGATTCTAGGTCTTAGATGTTATTTTTTTTTATTTTGATGATAGACTTGTGTACTGCTTTATCATATGAATATGTGCATCTACATATGTGACTACACGGCTCTGAATTTCTCGAATCACCCCAACTTTCATCCCTCCTATTGTAGCCATCGACGAGAATATCGAATTTGGGAAGGAAGAAGAAGAGGAAATCTACCTGGGCGAGTACTCTCTATAGACCTTTGCGCGGTGCGGCTTGAGCCCTTGTTTGCCCATATTGCTTGTATGGCATCCTTTGGCATGCTGGCACTATTTTCCTGTCGTTGAGCCGTTGCACAACACAATATTTATACCCTTGCAATTCTTAGGCTGTGCATCTGTTCAATGGCTCAAAAGCTTGCACAATAAATGATTGGAGTCAAGTTCATCCCCAGTAAGAACATTTTACTTCGAATTACTAGAAACATTAGCACATGCATGCTTAAAAAAGAAAAAAGGCTACACCCAATTTATGCATTACTAGTAGACAGAGTACACCGAATATGCAACCAGAAATAATACGGCCAGAGTGTATGATCGGCTGAGGCCAACGGCCAACATTCGTATGCATGATGTATGCGTTTCCAATCTTTGCCTAAAATTGTCTTTTATTCCCAACCTTTTCTTTCCATAGGTAGATTATCTATAATCAACAATAGCGCTTAAAACATCATACTACGCAATTGTAGCTGACACAAACCAAATCTTAGACTTTCCATGAGATGTAAAAAGGCAAAAACCGTTCACTGTGCTCGTGCTGAGTTACTAGAGGCAGCTAAGGGGCACTGTGACTATGCGAAGAAGCCAAATTATTCACCATGGGGCGCTCACTTAGTACTGTCATAAGCACCACTTCAGGCATTGAAATCGGCTCCTTTTTCCAACAGCAATTGGACAATCTCCATATGGTCTTTATATGAAGCTGCTTGGAGAGCATGGCCACACGAACCGCCTTGTGTATTGACATCAACTCCTTTCTCTACTAGCACTCCACCGTAGTTTGGAATCCTGCTTGAGTAGCGTAGTACAATGGTGTTACCACTCTTGTATATCTCCGCGGTCCTTCGACCCAAGGTTGATCTGAGTTGAAAAGGTTACTCCACACTGCATATGTTGCCTTTGTTGAAGAAACAAATTCAGGATCCTTTCTTGGACGTCCTCTCAGTTTCAGCAAACCTTGCATAGTCCATCCAATACTGCAGAGTACTGTGCCAGCGGAAATTCTATCCTAGTTTTCCTGACTGGATGCTGTTCAGCCAGATGCGAAAAATATGCCAGGCAAATTGTCGCAATATATCCCCTTGCTCTGATTTCGTTGAGACAATTTTGAGACATCCAACCAACTTCAGTCGTCTCTCTCGGGAAAGTTGATTCATTTTTTTTTTGGACAGAAAATGGGCCAATTGAAGCTCCATTATCGTCTCCCCATTATGCTATCTTTTCATCAGAGATACCAAGCTTGAGCGGATCTTCATAGGTTCATGCGGTTCCGGCATCCTTAGATTGATGTCAAAAGGGGGTTCTCTACTTGGACCAACCACTAAGACATCAACAGCTTCTCGGATTGCCAGTAGCCGTTGTGAGTAAGTAAGATATTGCAGAAGCCTTATTGCATAATCTCAGTAATTTTCATTGATACCGGCCAAAATTCGGACGTATGTCTCCTCCAATGTTCTGGGTAGAGATCTAAGCGATTTCTGAAGCATTCGAGGATCCAGAGACTCTTGTAGAATATCAAGTTGGTATGCAGCTCATCCGAACCTGAACACTTTCGAATTGAGCCTACCAGCCACTATGATAACAACGCCCATCATGGCATGTAAGAGATAAAGATAAGACGGTATGAGAATTAGACTGTTAACTGACTATGGCAATAGGACGCAGCATCTCCATCGAGATCATCAATCCCCGTTCTCCCTCCATTGAAATCACAACCGCCTACATCAATAGCAGCAACAACCATGCCCTTCAATGGGCTTTACTGTTGAGATTCTCGACAATCCTCAGCTCCTCCAGCATGCCATCGGTGATCTGACTGAGTATCGAGATATTGCCATCGAACACTTCAAATAACGCCTCCGGCGAGTACGCTGGATGAGAGCGCTGCCTCCAGCTCTCAGGATGACGAATCTTCGCCTTCTTGTGGTGTCCTGTGTCAGTATTCATCATTCAGTGAATAAACCAAGAAGAATTCCCCTGTGGCGATTGTGCGGACGTGTTGTGGTTCCTCAGCGCGCCCGCACCTGCCTGACCGCACAGAATGGTTGATAACAACAAGTAATAGCTAAGGTTCCTGCCTGCCTTATCCCGCTATGGTCGTTGAATCAAAATGTCATGGTGCGCTGGCATCGTACTGTCATCTGATAAGGGATACAGCCTGCTGGTGAGTATCCCAGACCGGACGCGTCGACGATGCGTCTTTCACGCCTTGATGCATGTCTGTGTTGCGTATTTGGGTGAGCGCCATCTTTATGCCTCGCAATTCCGCTGCATAACAGTGTGGGTATCTGGGGATCCAATGCAAATTGCCTGGCGTCCCAGAAATGAAACTACCGCTGCTCCAGCTACCTGTTCTGTCATGCTGCCGTCTGTATATGCGAAAATGTTGGCGCCACTGCGTAAAGCGGCCTGGTGAGCTGTTAGGGCAGCTTCCCGAATTTCCGCTACATGGGATTCCAGACCTGACCACCATGGTGGGATCACATGTTGATATATGACCTCCAGTCTGTTCTGAGAGATCGCAATCCGTCGTCCCATCGTTCTAGTGGTGATTTAAGGGGGTCATGGGCTGGTGACCCATCGCATGCGTCGCTCCCGCACATTGCATATTTTATGTGAAGTGGATAACCCAGAGGAATCGCGGGTACATGGTCAGCACGAGCTTACTAACACCTCAGTAGCTAACTACTTAGTTGGCTATCGGGTCGTATAACTAACAGGGCTCTCTCACGAGTTATTGCTGAGCAAGCTTAAGCTCGCTGCTTTTTCCCTTGCTACCTTAAGAGCCCAGGTCAGAAGACACGAAACCATAGCACAGCTACCTGTGATTTGAATCTGGCTTATCTATCTAATAAAGCTGCAGAAACCAGGTGTATGATATCACGGATAAGGTCTATCCCACCTTCAGCTCGGCGGGATATCGCAAAGACGATCCTCAGAAAGGATTGTGGTGCCATCCAGCAGATTATAAAACCACCCACGATGGTAGTACTATAGTCTTCTGGACTGGGCCATGTTCCACTAGCGACTTACATGATCGATTAAGATCTTCATCTGAAGCTCCCGCTACATTCTGAGACTCGAACCTCGAAGGACTATGGAGCTGCACGGTTCTCGGCGCTGTTTATTAATTGTTCTAACCAACCTGAAGCTCAGGGTCAACTGGGTCTTAGTACTGGATTAGCCACCGAGAGTAGTGCAACGGGTCATTATCCTTGGATGTGCTCTACCATTGCGTTGAGTAAAATATAAAAGGTACATTGCTAAAGTTTCATTATTCCTCTGGTTCAATCTGCATTTCCTGATTATGTTTTATTTCCTTATAATCGCCCGAGTATGTTAATCTTCAGTCAGATCGATAATCTCAACGCAATGAATATCACCGAAATCCTTAGAGGTAGAACCTTTGAAACGTTTGGTATATGGCCTAGGTTCACCGCTTGCTGATCTCTTCTTTTGTATCTGACGTGTATTGTTGCTGTTGTCAGACTCTTCCATATCCAAGCAGCGCTCGAACGATGCTATTAGATCATCATCTCTCCCGTGGATCTCGCGATAGTGTGCTATCATTTCTTCCTTGGACAGCAGGGGATAGCCCGGATGTCCCACTGGGCAACAATCTCCTAATACGCAGCAAACCATTTCTGGCCAACTATGGCCCGAAGCCGGAAACTCTCTTTGGTAGGATTCTCGGAAGTGGAACATAGCTCTTTTCTGTAACTTCTCACGAGTTTCCTCTGTGACATGTTCAACCCAGTCAGCTAGTTGCAGGGAAGCCTTGGGTATTGACAGATACTCTTTTCCATCTTGCGTGAACCTGTCTGTTTTGAGCATTTTGATCAAAAACATAACATCATTGGCATAACACATCCTCGAAAACTCATGCCACTGTTTCAAATATTGGGTAATCGAACTTCGAAAATCTGTTACGCCCCAGAGGTGTATCTGATCAACTAGTGACAAGAGTTCCCAAGCTTTCCGCATTGTCACAACACGGCCGCTCCAGATTCTCTGAAAAACCTAGAGCTTCAAAGTTAATATGTCACTAAAGCTAAAACTTGGCCAGACTTACATAAACGGACTCACTGAACCCTTCATGTCCGGCATACTCTCTTATATCTCGCGGTCTCTTGTAGCCAACCAGGATATGCCAATGGGCTCCGAATGAGGTGAAGATGAAAACTTGGTTGTTGCGAATCTCTGCGGATTGATATACTCCCTTCTTCTTTCCAACCATCCCTGGCTTTCGTACTAGTTTGTCCAGCATATCAAGATAAGCTGCTCCTGCTGAACATCCTTGCCGGCGTGCTTCTTGAGCATTGCCGCTCCAACCCTTTGCCTCATAGACTGCGAAAGGGAATGCAAGGTCAGTATCGCCCCAGCGTGGGTCAGAGATAAGACCACAATGCCTATGAAGAAGGAGTGCCTCAAGGCGGTCACGATCAAGATCCCAGTCCGCTAAGACACTCTGGTAGTCCGTCGGCTTGAAAGTGGCAAGCCCAAAAGTTGCATCCGGAATTCTCTTGGTGAATTGAGGTTCACCGGCTAATATACATGATACCGGATCCCTTTTCATCTTAATTGTATTGTATTCGTGTTTATCTCTAGGCTCATCGGATTAGATACTAGGGCCGCAGCAGGAAGGAGCAACTTACACGGCCAGCGCTGGATCATCTCTCATTTGGCCAAAAACATCTGTCCAGGCATCGGCTTCCCATGCATATTCACTCTTCTTCCATCTTTCATTGTTGAGAACATGCTTGAGGAAAGTCTCTGCCCTGGAGCGGCGACTGGATTCGCTGAAATGATTCCAATCAATGCCATCAAGTGACGGCATCCAGAGGTTATGACCGGACGTGACCCACCCCGGAGAATAACGATGGCGATAGTAAATACCTCGGGCGTTCAGTCCCCAATCGGCGCCAAACCGCTCGATCATCTTAGGAGACGCGAAATTGTTGGGCGTGATATAGCTTTGTGTAGTTAGCGTCGCAATACTTATGCTGCATAATAGCAAGTTGGACAGAGGGCTATGTACTACTGAACACCAACATAATATTTCTCTAAGGCTGACTCAATCTCGTCATCTGTCGAGCCATCCATTCGCAACATGTCCACTGACGGCCACATTGTAATGCAAGATTCTATTTCGACCTCATCGAGCCTCTTCGCTGCTTTAAGTTCCTTGATTTGGTTGAGGGTCTGTGCCCTTTGCTCTTTGAAGGAAGCTCGATATTCTTTCATAGTAACTCCCACTGCGTGGCTGCCGTGTGGCGTGTGCCTTGTCTCTTCGAGACGAGATGGGTCCGGCACCCACGGCCCATCAAGTGGACGATACGAAATTCGGGGCCGGTTTGACCTATTCAAAGCCTCGGGTCTTAAAAAAAGTATGGGCCTGACCGGCTCTTCGGAGTGCGTAGTGTTTGACATGCTTTCGATTAGTCAAAATGTAGAGGGCACGAAAGATGCGAAGAGGTTGTCTCTGTACTGTTTAAGTAATAATGTCCTGGATATGCAATATTGCTTGAGATAGTGGGTTTTCAAAAGAATTGCGGAAAAAGTAACTAGATTTAAGTACCTTAAGACTGCTTAGTGCTCATAGTACGCGGCAGTGCCCGTTTAATACGATGCTGCTGTTGGCCACTACGATTATAGACATGCAGAGTGGGCAGTGAAAACCGCCCAATCGTTACTATTCTCTGTGTATCATAGCCTCTCCGCCACTTCTGCTCGTCCACACAGTCGTGACTGGTCAAGCATCGGGTATTTAGTGGATTGATAAACTAATAATAGACTTCCTCTTTCTCATGCACTCAAAACATCAAACGGATGAGTGTCATAGGGATGCCTTGGCCCAAGGACCTTTTCATTGTTCTTCAAGGCCTGTTGATACGCTTCTGCCTCTTTATACTTGCACTGCTTAGAAAGGACCAAGCCGAGATTGCTGACGCTGCCAAGTGTGAAGGATGTGCTCCGCTGAGGATCCTTGTTACTGTCTAATTGAATGTTCAGATCGAGAGATTGCTCCTATGTAGTGAAGCAGTGAGGTGATGGGAAGGCAAGCGGGAAAGTGCTCATCCCATCATGATCCAGCACAGCCACCAGAGATCAGCTCAGATGAGCGAGACTGAGTGGAGAGCGCCACGACATTTCGCTTGATTGAGGGCCGTGCCGCCCATGCTCCACCTTGACCACATTCCGATTGACTGTCCCCACCAGTTACATATGCAATTCCTCTCGGAAACGGAGCCACAGAGATGATACCGTTGAGTCTTGTTACTTACATAAAATCATTTTATTCCGAGTCCGCTTCGCCCTGAACATGATCGTCGTGGTAGTATCCCAACTAAGTCTTGTACAGAGTTTGCGGCGCAGTTGGTCTTTATAAGCACGGCGCCTAGGACGGTCTGTTGATTCGCTGAACCACTGTGTTGGGATCATATAATCCGTTCGGGGCCACCGGAAGGGCTATCCTCAATATTGATGAACGTGGGTTCCCGGATCCATTCTGTGATCACAGGACGATGGTACGGAAGAGATAAAGGCAGATTTCTTTCTTGGCGCTATATCTTTTTTGGACATTTCATTGTCATTATGCCCAATCGGATTTGGGCAATTTCAGCAAGATTCTGGCAGTCCTGTTATCTAGTTAGACTCGGAGCAAAAGTCCAGTGTCTGTAGATCGCACGAAGAGGATCCGGAACCTCTTTTCGAAATACCCGAGGGAAATTTGCTTTTGTCTGGAAGGGAGCCTTTCAGGCAGGTCTCCCACGATTCTAACTCGATTACCCTGTCTTTTTTCGGATTAAAAGTCGATGGCTGCCTACATGACGGACAAACTGTTGACTACTATGCTCGGTACGATGTCATAGGCACTATTCGGAGTGAATAGAGGGAGAACTCTGATTCTAAAAATCTATCTATCGTATGGCCTTTTTATACATATTCTGGCGGCCATCAACTAAGTGCAAAAGGGAAGGTCGTAGCGAAGAAGACAAAAGGCGTGCGATGTGCATACTATGAGTATGCACTAGTCCATAACCTAAGGATGCTGGCTGCATAGTCGTAGTCCCTGACCCTATCATCAATATGTTCGTGCAGTAGTAGGTCGGACGTTTAGGGTAGGCGGGAGACTCAGGCTCTGATTGGTCAGTTGGAGCTGCCAACATATCAGGCATTCAGCATATACAGAAGTCAACACAAACATTAGGATCCTATAACACCAAAATCCCGCGATGCTGTCATGGTAGACAAAGAGGCAGGTTTAGACGCATTACTTGCGAAGAAAAGCATAAAAAGGGCAGGAATGAATCTTGATGAGAGAAAATCGAAATATGGCAGCAGCAAGCCATTAATTTACTGTTGATTGAATGCCCTAATGCAGTCATACCAACAAGTCCAACATATTCTGGATTCTTTTGCCTTATCCGCCTTTTTGGATCAAAGAGCTTGTGCTCCCCTAGGAAGAATATCGTTTAAAAGTGCAGGAGCAATGATGTTGGCAACTTCGCAGGAACTCTTATGACTGCCTTCATCCGGACAAATGGCTGACTTAAGATCCATGGCCCATGGATGAAAATTGCCACGGGCTCAAAATAGTATACAATAACGAACCGATCCCTATCTAACATATTGTAGCCATCGACGAGAGTATTTAATCTGAAGAGAGAAAAAAAAAAAAAGAGTAGGAAATCTATCTAGGTGATGAACGGTCTTTATAGGCATTTATGTGGTGCGGTTTAAGCCCTTGTTTGCCGATATTGCTTGTATGGTGTCGTTTGGCATGTTAGTGCTGTTAATCTGGCGTTGAGCCGTTGAGTCTTCACAAGAAGAAGGAAACCTGGCGAAGTCGAGGAGAGTCATTTACTAATAAATGGACTTTGTGTTCGGGCTTACATTGGCAACTACCACTCACTTCCATGTCAATCTGTTGCAGTTGAGGTAGAACACAAAAAGTCCAACCCACAATTTGAGCCAGGTGAGAGGTGCTGAGAGCTGGGTAAGCAGCAGGGTTTACATGAGTATAACTACTGGGCGCTAGGCGAGGGCGATCTGACACACAGCCCGCTGGGTACTAACAAGTGGGCTGGCGTTGTTGACACAGTCATCCATCATGCAAACTTGGTCTCGATTAAAATGGAACTTCTTTATTATCGTCTGCGCGACATACATACCAACGTGACTAGACCGTAAGCAGGAATAGCCAACATTAAGATATCTTGCTTACTCGTATAGTAGCCCTGTCTAGCATTCAGAGCCTGCTATAGGACCGCACTAGCAGAAATACTGGGGTCTACCTCGTATACAATGAAGGGGCGGCTTGCCAACTGGGGTGCTCATAGACCAGCCTCCCCGGGCCCGGTTGACTGGGGGGGACCAACCACAGCCTCAAGTCCTCAACCTCAAGAACTCGCCTAGATGAGCGCCAAAGGAGCCGCCCAGCCAGATTATACCCAATCGGAACACTCACACACTTGCTACTTGGTCGACCGTACAGTACGGTTGCCAGACTCAGTGTGCATCCTAACGGCCCCACGGTTTATATTGAACCTCATGACGCCAAGATGCCTTTGTATGGATCTATAAATTTCTTTATTGATAAATCATCGGCGTTTTTCATGAAGGAAAGGCGAGATGGACATTGAAGGCATTGCTCAGTGGTTATCTAACCAAAGATCGACACAAAGCCCGCTTGTTAGTGCTTGCTATCACCTCCACCACCTGAGCGGTTCCATCCGTCGGGACTCTCGAATTACCAAGCGACAGAGGAGCCCATTATTCGAGTCGACTAAGCCAAAATGCCGTGCGCCAGATCATTATGGTTCATCCAACAGTGAAAGGAGGCGCAGAGTTTTCATGGGATATGGCTATTTGATGAGCTCAATATGAATTGAGAGGTCGGATTGCAAATTACAAGGAGAAATCGGAGAGAAACAGGGCATTGCGAGGACAAACTATGACTAAGGGAGCAGGTGTTTATGGTGGCGATATGCCTTTCAGAGCTGCCGAGTGCTATAACAAGAACGTCAGCATCCGGTTTGGGCGCTATCCCGTACATACAGTTTTCGACAAGGCTGTTGCATCGCTCTGGTAATCAGGAGATATTGGAGAGAATGAACTTTATTGATCTGATATTGCCCTCCCTTGATGAGTCATTTTCAGATGTTCTTAGGAGGCTTAATGCTGCCGAGACCATAAGGTGGCGTTTAAACCACATGGTTTCCGATAGTTGGAGCATTTTGCTGGATCTAAAGTATAATATAATCCCAGTCTATACACTTTCACTCCTTTCCTGGGAGTTCAACAGGTTATTCTTTTTCTCCTTCTCCATCTCTTTTGCCTTCCGCAACGACGGCATGACTAACCCCGCGTACACAAATAGCGCGAAGACGATGAATTCCATCAGGTACTGCATGAATGCAACAACATACACGTTGGCGGGTGTATCCGCGTCCCCGTCGCCATTTAGGTCTCTCCCTTTAAAAGGCGGACTGTTTGCGAATGTTGACAGGAGCATGTAAATTACCCGGACTGTTAGGAATGGTGTACTGGATAAGGCGAGGAGGACTAGAAGGGTCATCTTCTTGTTCGCATTGACGTTGTCGTGATGTTTATCTCCATTCCCAGTCTGGTGGTTATCACGGGTTGAGTCCGAGCGAAGCCGGATATAAAAGACAACAGAAATCACAACTTGACAAGCGAATAGACATGCCACAATTATCGTGGCGGCATGACTAAGGCCGTCGCGGCTGGTGAACGTGTAGATGATGCTGAGGATGAAAGCGGCATATTGCGAAAGGTGGAGGAGGGTCCAGATGCGAGGATGGATAGGGTCGGAGGAGAAAGTTGATTTTCTGGGTCTGTTAGTTTCCTCCTCCCCCCGATTAAGTACTTATTCGCTATGGTAACGTACACATTTTCAATAACCTCCAACATGGCTAGTAGAAGAGTCATGACACCGATAGACGCGAGCGTTGACGCGGCCTGTCGGAGTCCATTGCTTTCACTGGAGTCTGAGGCGAATTGGAGACCTGCACCAGTGATTCGGAAGACCACGAAAATGAAGAGGTACAGCCAGCCCCATGCTCTGCCTACGCTGTGTTGGTGGAGGAGGAAGGATGTGGGGACGAGCGAGGGGATGTAGTAGATTACTAGCACGATTGAGAGGGCTTGGTGTGGTGTGAGGGCCATGATGGCTTGTGAAATAGTGTTGTGTTGATTGAAGCATCCTGGGGTTTAGGTATAAATAATGGTCTAGATGTGGGTGAGTACTTCCGAGCAACGAGCGGGAGGCTATGCACAAGTTAGCAGCACACCCGAGCAAACCACCGAGCACCGAACTGGATCAGCAATGAAAGGCGGCAATGGCATGCCAAGCCCCAAGCATAAGCCAATAATATGCTACTATAATAGTTCGGATCCGAGGCAAGATCCAACCGAGCTGAATGGCCCCCATATACGAGTAGTACTCAGAATCCCGATGCCCGAGCGCACGTTAATCTCGTCATAAGAAGATAGAGCCATAATACTCTCTCGGGTCGAATTCAGAAAGAGAGGAAACCCCCGCCGTCCAGTTACTATCCGACGTTAGAAAGTAGAGACTGTCCAGGCTCCCGTAATCTATCCCTTCCATTAGCGTGGAGTCGTTTGGAGCCATTAGAGCGTCGTTTGAGGCGTCAAGTGAAGGGACAGCAATGCCAGCTGATGGTTGAATATCCCTATGCTCGCTTGATTCCGCATCACCAGCTGGCCGTTTAGGTACTCTTTGCACGTACTGTCGAGCCATGTGGGAGAACCCAGAGAGGTAGCTGGACTTGATTGTCCCATTCGAGGCATGGTCTAGCTGGCTAAAGTGCCCGGCCACGATGTCAAGAAGGGTTAAATGCCCGTGTATGTCTGGGTCGGTTGGATGGTGGACAACAAAGTCGAATAGGATAAATAAAGCGGAGAGAGGTATGATTGTGAGTATACTACGAGAGTTTATCACGTTCCTGAATCCTGTAGGGTGGGGGGGTGCGTACAATACTGGTGTGTAGGGCTCCACGTCAATGTATCGTGTTAAGTTGATGACTTCCCTCGCGGTGTTGAGCAGTGTCTTCATGCTATTCTCACTTCTTGCGATGTCGCGACTGACGTGGAGAGTAAGTCGTTCTAATGCGATGATTACATGGTAATAGTAGTAGTGCGTTCGTAGCGCTATCTCCTTGGACGCGCCATCAATCAGATGACGTCGTTGGAGTGGCTCTTTTGGCCTGAAATCCAGCGGGATGGATAGCCGCCATTCCTCGAGTAATGTATGAACATGGTCGACTGCTGCTAGAATTGTGCCGTCAGGCTGGGTCGATGTGGAAACCGAGAACAGAGAGGCGTAAGCGACGGCCAGAATGCGGCCGAACCGCACAGAGGAGACGAGCCAGTTGTACTCTCCAAGAACTGATTCTGGAGTATTTGGAATTGGGCACCCAATATCGTAGTCCGCAATCACCTATCCCTGTTAGAACGATTCTTTTATTAGAGGGAAGACGTACTGAGCTGCTCCTGGCCTGGAAAGAGTATCGCTTCTCGAGGTGGTATATCACCCAAAAGGTTCGGTGGCATAATGTCGCATCCTCGCTGACGATCGACTTGTGGTAGCGAAGTGCAAGTACCATGCGACTGGCCTCAGCTAGTAGGGTCTGATCTAATTGAAGGCTAAACGTGTTTGTCGCAAAAATAGCCTACAAAATTAGCTTGCATACAAAAACTGTGAACAATAAACATACCATTGCGGTTAATGCCTATAAACGATTAATAACGACCATTAGATTACGGTGTTCGACCTACCTGGAGATTTGATAGAGACTCGGTGCTCATAAGGATACGGTCTAGGCGGGTAAGAGCGGTTTGAAAGAGCTTCCACGCATGGCTATCGTCGGGAATAAACGAGCTAAAGCCATCGTATTGACAGCCGAGAGCCAATACAGCGTAGTATAGTCCGCAGTATGCGTAGTCCGTTCCTAGAACCTGGATCAAGTCTGCTCTCGTAGCTCTTTCTTCAAACGACTGCCGATCGAGAAAGGGATATATTGGATGGAGGACATCAAAGTAACCTGTACCTGTTAGAAAGGTATACAGTGCAAAAGCTGAACTCACGTTGAATATGAGATGCCGCCTCTGGATCAATCACTAGTTCAGTTTGGACTTTAGCCAGACTGTATAGCGATATGTCTTTGTCAGGTCTCGCGAGTAAACGCGTCCTGATTGTTTTATCAATCTGGTGGACCAAGTCCCTGACCTGCGTATGACCAAGCCTTTTCACCAACGAGTCGACTCGCTTTTCGGAGAAAAAAGCAAGCCCTGAACTTGGGACTGGTCTTAGTAAGCGGTGTGAACTGTATCTCTGCGCTCATGGATGGTGCATACCTCGATCATTATGAGCCTTGACCGGTTAGTAAACGAAGTCAATCGCATCTGGGAGCTCACTTTAAGGATGGAAAACTCATCGTAGAGGACAGCACTTTCTGATGGGTTTCGAATGAGCCGATCGATAAACAGATCTGAGGAGGGTTTGAAGTCTGAGCTTGGGCTTTTCTGGGGAGTTGATGAATCTGTAAGAAGTTAGATGGTAGTTCATGGTTATCCCATGTAGTATCGTGCCTTACCCTTCGGGCGAAGCCTGCGTTTCAGGTTGCTGAACTGACACGTCTCGTTTCGTTTCTATTGACTGTTAGATGCCCGTCCCTGCAGTGATTGTTTGGTAGACTTACTATACAGTGGGTGCACGCAACAGGTCTTCCGGGCGAGGTGGACGGGACTGCGCAAGGTGAGCGCTGAACTGGGAGCAGTTGCGCCGATGGGACATGGTAGACGTAGGGCATACCAATACAACGAACTTTACGATTTCGACACTGGTCGCAAGACTTGTTGAGCCTCGGAGACTGCATCATCGTGTGTTGCGGTGGATCTCGGTCCTCGGGGCTTGCACGGTGCTCGTGCGAGGAGGTGTTAGTACCCATCCGGTCACGTGTTTGACTGCCCTCGCTTTCTGCCCAGTACATATAGCTAGCCTTAGCCAATAGGCACGCCCAATCATCCATGCACACTAAAATGACGATGTTGTTTGCTTTGTTGTTGATAGCAGCGTTACCGAAATGCTAAAACATACAAGTGAACTGAAAGGTAAATTAGACTACATCGTTTAGTATCTATCTTTATAATACCCTTCAACTCTGAGTAACAACGAAAAGTTCTGGAATTCCTACGACTACGGAATACGTCTTGCATTCGGCAATGGGCCCGTCCTAGCAGGAGGATGCGGTAGGGAATTCCTTTCATGAGGGTACTTCGAGGAAGTAGGGTATCATTGTCGCCATGTCTTGGAAGAAATCAGAGCAATCCACCGAAAACAACGCTGGGCCAGCAGTCCCAAAATAAATAAACAAGCAAGATAATAAACAGCTCGAACTAAATGGCAGAAAAAAGCAATTCATAGTCGTGTCTCCATTATATCGCCGCCTTAACCCTTCCCGCAAACCCCTCCAACCCCGACCCAGACGCAGGCGTAGACGATGCTGATGTCGAAACACCAGGCATGACTAGCACTCTCGATCCAATTTCCACCCACTCCAGCGACGTAACAAATGCAAACGTGATGTGCACATCCTCGGCAGTGTCCGTTGAATCGATGACCTTCTGTACGTCTGTGTTGCGGCGTTCGTGAGAATCGCTAGTGGTTTGCCCGCGGTCAGGATCACCGTCGAAGCGGAAGAACTCCGGCTCAGCTGGTGATGGCGGGGTCGAGATTACTTCGTTTTCAGCTAGTTCCACGCAAGTCACTTTCACTGCTGTGCGG
Source organism: Aspergillus pseudoglaucus (assembly GCA_039880875.1). Taxonomy (NCBI): domain Eukaryota; kingdom Fungi; phylum Ascomycota; class Eurotiomycetes; order Eurotiales; family Aspergillaceae; genus Aspergillus; species Aspergillus pseudoglaucus. The sequence continues at coordinate 3,069 of JBDODC010000040.1, read as the reverse complement.
ATGTTGGCGATGTAAACTATGGCGTTTCCACCGAGTAGTAAAGGCGTGGAGTCTACTGATGCGAATTCGCTGGAGAAGAATGTAGCGACGAAGCCAGTATGAAGTGGCACGGGATCGGGTAGACTAGCTAGAACTGTCCCTTTTCGTATCCGGCCGAGGGGCGGTGATGGCTCGTCTGGCTGTGGAATAGTTTCGATACCGATAGTCCCGACTTGGTCTTCCGTGAGTTTACGAACAGAGAGTCTGAGATTCCTGACGCTAACAACGCGGACATGTTGCCAGTGCGGGTTCGCCAATAAGGGCCCAACGACCAGTTCGTCACCTATTGAAATAGCACCGTAACGAACTAAACCGCATAAGACAACACCCTGGTTCTTTTTTGGCGTCTGATCTGACGATATTGAATAAACCTTCGACGGTGGTATAGCAAACACCTCGTCAATGTCGAATACATTGCTAGCAGGTGATTTCAATTGCGCCTTGGGCAAATCGATAGTCCGCAGTGGAGGCTTCGCTGGGACTTGAAGATATCGTAGAAAAGCATGTAGCTTCTCTATCCCAGAGCCGTCAACAGCACTTGTGAGAACGATTGGCACTGTCAATAGCGTGTCACTAGCCATGCTGTCAATCGCTTTTCTGACCTCTCTGCCTTCCGCTGTCCCAACTCGCCGGAGACCTGCGGCCCTGTCGGCCGAAGTCGACACAGATAGCATAGACGGCTTTTTGCCGCTAAGCTTCAGCACCGACAGAATCTTGGCGAGTGTGTTTCTCAGTCCCACGCGAGAAGCGAGGTCCATCTTAGTTATAGCAATCAAAATAGGTACTTCGAGTTTAATGCAGAGTTCCAAGTATGACAGGGCCAAGTCAATTTCCGTGATTTGCTCCGCCGGTTTGTTATCACTACCTGACGCAGTTCCATCGTTGCAATTGGCGGGAATGCAAAGTATCACGTAGTGAGGAGCCCAACTGATCAGTCCTCTGAGCATAGACTTCGAAAAACGCACTGAGCCGGGAAGATCAGAAACAAAGGCTAGACGACCACCATTTGACGCAGCATGGATGTCATCCCACGCCGCAACGTTGCCAGACGCATAGTTGATCACATCGATAGAACCAGACGAATCTCCTGCGTATCCGATCAACTCCTGCGCAACAGAACTGGTGATTCCAGAAGAAATCTCGTGTCGATGCTTGAGCAGACTCAGTCTGCTCTTTCCTCTTCCATTGTCCAGCGAGGAAGACGTCAGCGTGCCCAGCAGGGAGGATTTGCCAGCGGTGCTGGGACCAGTAATGGATACACGAATCTGCTCAGTGCTGGAATGATCATCTTCCGAGACAGACGTCTTCTCAGTCGCCCCAGATGCATCACCCTCCGACGGAGCTGCACGATAATAGTCTAGATCTGGACTGACGAGTGCTTCTGCAACCCAAAGGCCTTCTACATGAGATTCGACCGAGTCGCCTTCCCACTCACATTCACCAACAACGACTCTTCGCAAAACATCCACCTTACAGCCCAAGCTGCCCGCCATAATTTGCAGATTGCTCAAACTCTCATCCAGCTCGTCCTGGGTGAGTCCAACAAAAGTCCCGTCATCCGCAATTCCAATCTCATACAACGCACCCTGACTCTCCTCAAGCCCAGGGAGCAATCGTGCCGGCCTCTGTGGAGCATCCGACTGCGATGCTATGTTAGGTAGAACAGGCAGCACGAGATTATTAGTGACGGTAGACGAGTGGAACGGCGACGACTGCTGTAACCGCCACAGTAGCTGTGTCGTTAAATGCTGCAGCCGTTCTTGCCGACTATGCGTCGAGCGGGTTTGCTGTGGTTTCATGGCGGTCTCGTAACTAGAGGGCGTAGTGGGGAACGAACTTGACAAGCTCGCCCGGGAGTGATACGACCCAGCCACGACATGTCCCGTAGACATAGCCGTGTACAATCGACGAGGCCGCAGCAGAAGATGCAGCTTGTATTCGGTCGGGCCCTCCTGTGGCTCTGGATCCAATTTCGAGATCCCATAATCAGACAAAGAGTCATGGTCTGCACTGCGCAGCGTCGCGCTAGAGCGTGTTTTAATAGCCAGTCGATTACCGGCAGGAGTAGGCTGGGGCGTAGATGACTCCGATATCGACCACGGCGAAGAGACCCGCGGAGGATCGGGATCGAAGGTGAAAATGGACGCCATTTTCAGTAATCTGAAAGTAATGTACGGTGATATCGCAGTAGTCAGCCACGCCGCGATATGCGAGAGAACAACGTTGATGCAAATCCTCCAGAGTCAAGTAACGACAGATCCATTTTGGGGGACTCGTTGCGAGAGAAGGTGCCGGTGGAATTGGCAAACAAGAAGAGTCACACCTGAAAATAGGAACAGCAAGCAGAAGAATAACGCATTGGCTGAATTACCAAGCCCGCTGCATTTTGAATGAGAGCAAGCAAACAGTCAAGAGTTGTCTGAGTGAGTCAGTGGAAGAGGAACAAGCATGACGCTGGTTGATCTGCAAAGGGGCCGCCACTAATCCCGTTTGGGACACGGGGGTCAGCTGACATCATGTGATGGTAATGTAGTTTTGGTGTGTATGGATGGATGGTTTCAACACACACTATGGGCGTCAAGAAAAGAATTGCCCCCGCTACACAGGCGCACTATCGCCTGCGCGCTACAAAACTGAGAAAGGAGAAAAGGCTCAACCAGCACAATGGGATGGAGGACGCCTCCATGGAAGAAGCTCCGGAAACCCATGAGACCCCGACCACACCTCCCCACGACCCCTCCCCCCCTCAAGAACCACCGGTACAAATTCAACAAGAGATGCCAAAGCATGCTCAACACCCACCCAACTCAGTCCCCGAAAACCATTATGTGCGCCCTATGCCTGCAGAGGATACCCCCCCAGCATCTCCCACCAACGATTCCCCCCAGAGTCAACTAGACTTGGAACTCCAAGGACACATCACAGCCGCAGTGGCATCGCGCACAACGCAGATAAAAACCACAGGAGAGGAAGTCCTAGAACTTGTTTCTGCAGTTACTGAGAAGATCACTAGATGGGAAGAGAGGAGCC